>WSXT02118282.1:0-25199 GCA_011762715.2 Neuroterus valhalla | reverse complement strand
TTACTAACCAAAAAGTTTTCTTCAGTCAACCAAATATTTTGTTGTCCATATAATAACCATATTCTAAGGTTGAATCAACAAAAATTTTGTTGTTTCAACCAATTCTTTCTCTGGGTGTGTTCACCAATGTACGATCACTGCCAAACTTTGGCTGATGAGCTTTCTCCAGTTTCCAACAATGGGAACAAAAATGTCTCCGGTTTTCAAATTTTTTAAAGTTGTTAAAGGAAGTATATGCACACAAGGTGTTTGAATCTCATTTTCCATGAGGGCTCGAATTTTCAAGGTTGATTTGTTAGTTAAGTTTTTGAGGTCTCCACCAAAGCTGCAGATCTCCGAAGCATCTTTAAAAGTTCCGGAGGGCCGCCGTCTTCGGAGATCATTAAGCCCATCTTCCTCAGAGATTTAAATTCCTAAACCTGATTTGAAAAGCCCTAAGGCATCTTCCTAAGGTCCTACCATCCCAAAAAATCTTTCAGGTTCACCAGTTGTCTACAATGTGACCTTGGACCTCGGAAAATTTGAGTTCCAGGCAAAATTTCCAAGATCCCCAAGTCATTTTTTGAAGGTTTTGCTATCAAAATAGTCGTACCAGTGCACTAGGTGTCTGAATCGCATCTTCTTGGGGGCTCTTGAGTTTCAGACCAAATTTCTAGATAAACAAGTTATTCTCAAAGGTCTCGCCACCCCAACGTTTCGTTTATGTGCACTTGGTATCTGAATCTTATCTTTATTAGAGGATTTTGAGTATAGCTCCGAATGCTCAAACAATTTTTCAATGGTGCCGTCGTTCTTAAAAATTTGTCGACGATATTGAATATATTTTATACACGACTTTCCTGAAGGAAGATGTCATTACATGATTCATTTTTATACCCATCGTTGGGAAAGTGAACCCTCGTTTCTTCGGAGATTCCGATTTTTTCACTTTTTTATTGCTACTAATTATTTTTTTTTAACAAACAGTGTTCAATATTTTTTTATGATCGAAGTCTACTTTGTGCAGGCACCTTCTGAGAACATATCAAAAAAGTTTCATAATGATTTCTTTGCCATTATTCATCATTTCGTATGTTTTAGGGGTCGCTGATTTCAAATCTGCCATCAAACTTGCAAAATTGATTTCTTTAAACAATTTCTATAAGCTTATTTCTTTAACAAATTACAATTTTCGACCGCTCCATTCAAGGGCCTTAAACTTTCAACATTTTTCATATTTTGACTTGAAATTTTGCAGGTTTATTCTTAAAACATATATCTATCTAAAAATGTAAAAAAAAAACAAAAACGATTTTTTCGACTCAACAAAGTAGGAACCCCCCTTAATGCGACGTTATTTCCGTATACTATCTACTCTGCATCCTGGTGAATAGATGTCCAAGCGTCTAGTTGTCCGGCGACTAATCGGCAGCGACTCGATGTCCTGCTCTATTCGGACCGAACCTGTGAAATTTCGGGTTCTCAGGAAGGTTCGGGTTCCCAAAAATTTGTCGGGTACTCAAATTATTTGGAGTTCTCGAGAGCTTGGAATGCAGAAAATATTACTTCTTCCTGATATTTAGAGGTAAATATAAATTGTCTAAGCAATTGATGATCGTTCATATTAAACTTATTATAAAATAGAGAGTTTTGTATTTTTTTCACAAATTTACAGTTAGAGTAAGGAACTAGGCAATTAAAGTTAATAATAATATTTGTTGAAACATCTTGTTTTTATTCATAACAGTCTTCTTTCTGAATAAGGCCCTATTTTTCACTTTTTGTTCACTTATCACTAAGTTGGGTAATAACCAATTACGACTAACCAACATCATTGTTTAAATAATTTTTAGTTGTTTATAACTATCTTCTTCTATCGTGATGGTAGATAGTTGAGTTATATTTCTGAAATTTTCCACTTTTTGATAACCTTCTCATTACAGTGAGATTATGAATAATACAATTGAACAAACACACTTATTCAAACAATTTATCATTATTTACAACCATCTTTGCTAGAGAAATACAAGAAATCCTTTTTCCTGGAAATTTTAAAATTTTCGTTCGTTTCCTCTTAGTGAGGTTAACAAAGTTGAGGTTAACAAAGTTCATGTTAACAAACGTAATTGTTCAAACAATATCTAAATATTAAAAAAATTTTCTCTTTAAATAGTGCTTGAAACTTTCGGGTTTTCTAAAATTTCCAAAGTTTTTTTGACTTCTGACTTACTTAGTTGATAATGAATTTAAGGTGAAGTATATATTCATTTTAACAATTTTTTTACAGGTACATATCTTCTTTCATAGTAATGGTAAATAGAGATAGTTGCAGCGCTGGATTAAGCAGAGGGCACGGTGGGGCTAGTGCCTCAGGGCACAGGGGACCGAGGGGCCCCTGAACCCAGAAAAAATTAAACAAGTCCACGTACGTTACAGCAAGTTCTATGAAATCTCAGAAAAAATGGATAATTTTCAGAAAATTCTCTAAAAAACTTGGTTACTGATCCATATTTCAACGTAGGCTCAAGCAATGCTTTCTCCTCCTGCTTTCTTGAAAATTAGGATTTTCTCTTCCCTTCAGAGGGCCCCTTCCGAGGTTTAGCCCTAGGCCCCGGAAAACGTTAATCCGGCGCTGGATATTTGAGGTGTTTTAACTTTTCAATTAGAGTCAGGGCATAAATATTGCAATATAACAAACAGAATTATTGAATCCATTTATTATTTTTTACGTCTATCATTCCCTGCAGTTAAGATGGTTGTTTAAGAAATCATTGAAATCATCAGTACCCTTACAACATGATAAACAAATCGACAATGAAAAAAATCATTATAGTCTTTTGGAAAATTTTGAACAAATTACATTATATGCACTCCTCCCTATTTACGTATCCACAATTTTGACAATAATGTATATTTGTTCAAATAATTTTACTAGGATACAAAATATTTCGGAAAATAAATAAAGTACAAATGTTCGTAAAAATTCTAACTTTTCATTTCAAATCGCAAATAACCGCAAAGTATTCACAAATTCTACCCATGCATGTTTAAAAACGTCCCGCAGTCTCAAATTCTCTGAATTTCATTCATTTCGTAAATCATTTTTAATAGAAATAGGTGAAAAAATCATAGGTGGATATGTGAGTAATAAAAAATATTGATCTCTGATTTGAACCAATTAGTTAATAGTACTCAAAGAAAGTATACATTTTTTATATTTTCTCGGGAGTCAAAAGATTTGAACAATATACATATATTGATTGAAAAATGGATAATATAGTAATTCAAACAAGTTGATCAATAATTTATACTAATTATTTTATTATACTACCGTACCCCCCTGAAGCGCCTCAAATTTGACCTAAAAAATAAAAAAACTACACTTTTATGTATATTTTATACTTTTTAGCGATTTTCGTCGTCTTTTTCATAAAATTTATTAGCAATGGACAATTCGAATGTTTCCCACAGCTTTCTAAACAATTTTTGATTATTTTGAACCAGTTTTTTCATTCAAACAATTATTGATGCCCAAAAAACGTAAGGAATTATCGTATTTTCTGATTTAAATGTAATGGTTTGTCACTATTTGGAGTATTGAATTTTTTCAAGAACATTTTGTTATTCAATCTATAAAACACTTGGCAAGTTTCGATCAAACCCTGGCGTATGAAATAATTTTTTCGAAAATCTGAAATTTCCTGACTTTCATAAAATGGGATTCGGGAGTACTCAGTAGTATATTTATGTAATTTATCTATCATTTCACTCTTAGAGTCTGAATATTGTAACGCGTTCATTCCACTCTAAATCGCTCGGACCAATATACCGGTCCAAGCTGCGGTCAAAAATATTCCGGTCCAATTGGACCGGAACTTTCGTCCTTGTGCGAGCTTGGACCACTTTCTGATCCAAGCCGTCCATTAGACCGAAAAGTCAGTCCATTGGACCAGAATCGCAGGTTTGGTCATTGCTTGGACCAGAATTTCGGTCCAAGGGATTTAGATTGTGCACGAAACGAGAATGTACCAGTGAGATATATAATATACAATATTATTGTAATGATTTATACTTTTTATATTTCTAGCCATATCCCTCAACTTTTGGCTAAACAAAGCTCCACACGCGTTTTGTTTTACATCCGTTATCAATCAATCAGAGATAAATATCTGAAAGATATACGAGCTTCCTACTTAAAATTGAAGGATAATATGACTGTCCTGCAAGATGGATGTGAATCTTACCTAGATACACACTATGAACCCTTGAGTTTTGAAGATTCCAAATGGCCTGGAAAATATAACCCCAAATAACGTTAATTTACCAAAAATGTTCCCTATTCAGCCCATCGAAAACTTCAAAGTACCTCATTTATAGCATGCAAATATATATTATTCATTGAATTGTGCATGCTGGTTTCCGTCAATTTTTCATCAGAAGAACCATTATTGATAACGACTCATCTGATGTTATAGCGTTCTGCATTGTACTATGCCTGTCATCCCAGTATAGATGGATGATGTAAACTCTAGTATTAATGATTCAGTCATTCACATCCATAAATGGAGCATACGATTCAGGGTAATATGCGGATAAATATGGTTGGTCTAGCTGTAGTACGTAACCATAATGTACGCCTGAAATAGCTAATCCTTATGGTCTCAGCTCAGCAAACACTACAATATTCAATATATTTCCTACAGCTCAAGAATCTGCTAAGTTCAATTTGTTATCGCAATTCAGATTTTGATATAGTTAGACTTGTCTAAAAAAGTTGCATCTGATGTTATTGAAAATTAAAAAACTCTCTATAATAATAGAATCCAAAGAGGATGTAATTAATTAAAAATTAAAGCGACGTTGCTTTCATACGCCGTAAAGAGGGCGTATCTCAGAAAACTCTTGAAAATATGCCCTTTGTCAACGAAAATCGGTTTCTTTGCTACAATGATGCTACAATGAAGATACAGCAAACATTGTATGTATATTTAATTATACGTCCTTTTTTATACCGATACGAATTGTGATATTTTAATACTGATGAATGCAGAATTATACATTTACTTAGAAATGATGTGTAGAACTGAAATTCAATTACATCTATGTTTTACCTTCTGGTTTCTCAAATTCTCGTGCTAAATTACCACGGACTCAGTTGTGTCGTGAAATGTGGAGAGTTGGTTAGGTTGGCATGGCACTCAGGGGATGTAACTACATTACAGGTAATCAGCCGGTTGGCCCCAATGTACTCGACCTCGGCGATTCTGGTGTCACCTCCTTATTAGCTGTTTCATTCTGTATAGCTAATGGCTTGAAATGTAATTAAAATTAAATTATCGACTCTAAATTGTATAACTAGTTAAAATTTCCACAATGTCAGTCTGGTAAATAACATAGAATATATACGTAATGTATATCACAGAGTGACCAAAGCATTTTCGCAAAAGTTTCAAAATAACTTTGATAATTAAAATTTGTTTTCAAATTTCGTTAGCAGCCTCCTACTCTATTAGAGCTGCACAGCTAAGCGAGGAGTTCTACCCAAACTGTGATGCTCGTAAATAAAAACGCCTAATGACCCTTTTTTTAAATGAAATTTTATAACCAAGTTGTTACTTACGTTAATCTATTTGACGCGGGACCTGAGTAAAAATTCTTCTTGGTTCCGACTTGAATTGATTCTACTCAAGACGAAGTGAAGACGAAGTACAGATATGTTTCGACATCTCATTTTTTCGATGGAGTGAGACTTTATTTCATGTCTTGAGACCAATCGCTACGTCTTGGAGACGAATTTTCATGTCCTGAGTAGATTTTTTATGGCTTTAGGCAAAAAAATGGTTGCCTGACAAAGACCATTAAGGCGAGACTTCATTCTATGTCTCGTCTCTATTTTCAGACGCAGCGAGAAATCCTCGTCTTGAAGACGAACTCCAGACCAAATACAGCCGAAATCAAGTCAAAGCATTTTTACACGGGAAGGTTCAATCGTCTTTGGATCCTTGAAAATTGTTCATTGTAAAAAAGCACGTATACAGTTTCTTTATATTTCAATAAAATATTTAATTGATGATTAATTTTTGATCGAAAACCAGTATATAATTTGGATGTATAACAAAACTGAGGAAAATTATTCCAATAAGAACGTTCAATGAAAATTATTTGATAGAAGAAAGTATTTTATATCTTGTATGGATTTGTTTGGTTCACATGATATTGAACGATGATTTCCAGATTTTTATAGAAATAGATGCGCTTGTCAGGGAAGATATAATCAATTTGGTAGTTTACGCTGCAGCGCCAACTTGAATTCGGGCAAAAAATATTTATTTTTAGAAAACTACTTGGTTAAATGATACACTCTTTTGTTGGAACTTAAGTTTTGTTGTTGAGGGTGCATTATTTTAATTCAAAATTTACCTCTGGTTGAAAATGTAACTACTTTGTTGAAAATCAATTGATCTTTTTCTGGTGAAACTCGAGTATTTTTATTTATCTGAACATTTATTAATTTTTTTAAATTAAACTATTTCTTTGATAATCTATATACTTGAGAATTGATTAGTCTGGTTGAATACTAATTTCATTAACTGAAAATTTAACTGCTCCATTTTGGGTAGAAAATTTATATTACCTGCTCAGAAATTCAACAATTTGAATAAAAATTTGTCTTTTTGAATTGAAAATTCAATGGTTTCGTTGGAAATTCACTGCTTTTATTGAGAAATCTATTTTTTGGTTGAAAATTATTTTTTTCTCCAAAATGTAATCCTTTTGTTTATGAATTCTTCTTTGCCGTTAACAATTCGAATTATACAGTTGAATATTTTTTATTCTAGTCGAAACGACATCTTGTCGAAAACACTTATGTTTGGTTGAAACATTATTTTTCAAATCAAATTGCTGCTTTTCCATTTCGGGTTTTAGATGATTATTTCGATATTTCAAAATTCAAACATTTTTTTGAAAAATCATTATTTTGTTTAAAAATGTAGCAACTTGTTTCAAAGTTAGTTTTTCTTTTGTTGAAAGTTAGTTGTTTTGTCACGAGCAATTATTCAATAACTGAAACCCCTAACTTCAGTCCCCTACTTATTCGAATTGAAATTTTCACAGTTGTAGTTGAAAATCCATTTGTTTGGTTGAACATCAATATTTCCTAGCTAAAAATTTGGGTATTCTAATTTCGTTTTTTGTTCGAAAATTCCGCTCTTTCAGTTGAAGATTATTCGTTTTAGTTAAAAACTCTCTTGTTTGTTTTGGAATGTTCCAATTCTGTGAAGGAATAATATGCTTCTGTGGAAAATTTTAATATTCTTTTCAAAATTAATTATTCTTGCAAAGTCTGATCTGTTGTGTAAAACAATATTTAGAATAAACGTCATAAATTGTAATAATTCTTTGCGTTTTGCGACAAACATGAATATGGTACTATTAGCTCACCGGGAAAGTTGGGACACTTGACTGGGAAAACCGGGAAATGATCGAAAATTTGAAATCAGCCACCAAATAGCCAGCCCGATACTGATCTGGGAATCTTGAAAAAAGACAAAGATGAGGAACAGATTAATTTTATTACCGTCTCGGAAAGTTGTGTTCCTTGTGACAAAAATTAATGGATCGGGGGAATTCCGAAGTAAAATATTTAACGGGGTGTTCCTCTGAATCGACTTCGAGAAATCGATTTTTTTTTCATTTTCTCATAGGTAATACATCTAAGAATGTTATGCCAAAAGGATTTTGCTCGATTCATGAAAAAAGAGTTTCGGGCAAGTTTTTTGACATTCCAACTTCGTGCGTTTTACGTTTTTTATTATAAAAGCCGCCATATTTAATTTAAAAGTGAATAAATAATTATTCTGACCACGGAATCTTGTAGAGCGACCTCAAAACATAAATATGCTACGCTTCAAAGATTTCCAACTACTTTTAGTACATCAAATACTTCAAGAAAGTGAATCAATTCGTCGCTTTTTCTCATCTGATGGTAAAACTTCAAATGCGCTTTTCTCAAAACTACTTTTTCAAAAGTGGTTCGCACGATTTCTCAGGTGTTAGTGGACGGATTTTCATGTTTTTTTTTTAAATGTTCAGAAACGTATTTCCTATCTTTGTAGGACGGTTTCTCTCCATTTTTTGAAGAATAAATTTGTTATAAATTTTTGAAAAAGAAAAAACAGGGTCGAAAAACCGACTGTTCCTTCAATAGCCCGCCATTTTGACAATTTAAAATAAAAGCCCTCCTACAAACATAGCGACATCCTTACAGATTGAGGAAAAATTTTCCGTTTGTGTGTCGGATCAGTATTTTCTGGAAAATGGTGCGAACCAACAGCCCACCTCCTCATGGAAGGCCTTCACGGAAAACGATGCTGCGGCCATAAGAAACAAATTTTACTGTATTTTGTAGTCTAAGGACCAATAAAACAAAAAAAACGCATAAAAAACCATGAATACTTTTCTCACAATAAAATTCCAAAAAACGCTCCGAAAACCGGCCCGTTCGGAGGAACACCCCCTTATGAATTATGATAAAATTAGAAGATATCGTTCGATTCTTATCCGATATTCCAAGCAACAATTGGGCGAAAGGCGATCAGCGCCGCAGTTTAACATTCCTCCCGCAGAGACAAGTTGGAAACTATAATCATACTAATCCTGACAGCCTCCTGCGCTAAACGCGTCTTGATATTTATTGCAGTTTAACATGCGAGTTAAAAATGTATTGAATTTTTGAAAATTATTAGTTTTATCCTAAATTATATGAAGTAATCTTTCTTCCAACATCAACATTATTTTCGAAATAGGTTAAAATAATTTATTTTCAAATATCATTAATCTCATAATTTTCAGATCGAGGGAACGTGAAAACCTCAGAACTATAATAATATAGGAAATTTTCAAAGGTTTTCAAAATACACCAGGAATTTTGATGAACCCTCAGTAATCTCTTGAATCTGCTCATTTCAGAACGAGATTCAAAAATGCTCAATATCCTTGGATTTTGTTTAGTTTAACTTTGTTAATGATCTTTGACCTGATTGTGTATTCAGTATTGATACGTCGAAGTTAATGAATTATGCTTTTGAATTCCTGATACGAATGGACAGAACCTATGTTTCGTATATGATGGAATTGCTTTATTGTCTGATAGTGTTATGTGTTATACCATACTTATGCGAGACAGCGCATGAGGCTGACGTAATGAGACACGTTGATAGCGTTTAATAGAATGCTCTGTGAAGCCAACAGTCCTGGCAGGCACAACGTTGTTTATGACATGGATTTGGACATTATCCGACAAACATGGGCTTCACTGTGCGAATTAGAAGGGCATGTGGTAGTCGATGACGCAGGTAGTCAACATTCGACTCCGTGAGATATTTCTTTCCGCCTTCTTATTTCTGAAACTGTCTGATTTAAGCTTTCAGACTCTCAAACAGCTTTGAGTTTCCGATTTTTCTGAATTTCTTTATCTATGTCTCTATATCCATCTCTCTTTATAAAAGGACAAATTTGTGAAGCTAAAAAATAATTCAAAATGTGAATGATAAGAATTAGAAAGTAATTCTTGATTGTTAACGTTTACTTTTAGTTTGAGGGCACTCACTGCTGCTAACAGAGAATACATATCAGAGCTTTCTGATCAAATGCAACGGAAGAGAGAGAGCGCCGTGGTAAGTTTAATTCAACTACCGAATCAATTTTTATTCAGTAAAATTACTTTTCATGCAAACAGAGTTATGTTTATCATCAAAAAAATTCATGTACCATTGATTAAGTCTAGTATAACAAAAATTGTAATGAATTCTTATCTAATGTCCATCTAGTGGTTAGATCTAGAAGTCCATCAGTAATTGATTTTTGTTATAACTATCAAGTAATAAGTAATCTCAAAATAAAACAGGATTAAATTACCATATTCAGTAAATTACAATTTGCAATTTTTGTTTGAAGGTTATGTAAATTTTCTAATTTATATAATTTATATGTTGAGGATTCTTCGAAAATTTCAGTTGTTGATTCTTGTCTTGCAAAGCGGGAATATTTTTTCCACATCGTCAACTTATTGTGTAAGGCATTGATTTAATGGAAATGTTCTGGTGGCCTGTGTTTGTCAAAAATTAATATTTCAGGAGGAACGACGAGTGGAACAGGAAAGGTGTCGCAGACATTTCGATACGTGGAAGACAATATGGGGTAGACCAGGTCACGGAGCACCGATAGATCACATGCAGAGGAGTAATCTTTACAATATACTTTATCGACCCGTTGCTTATTAAATTCAACTCCAATAATGTCATGATTCCAACATCCTATTCAAAACATCGAAATTTATCTCTGTGGGAAATCATAGATTATATTTGGGCGTTGTGAAAAATTGCTTCGAACCTGCAAAATTTGTTCGTTCATGATTACATCAATTTTAAATAATATATAAAGGTCCAAAATGTTATCAATACAAGAGTGGTTCAGAAAAAGTCTTTACCCTTTTTCTCACAGGCTGGCCCAAGGAATTTTTCTAACAGACTTTTTCTAACAGAATTCATTTATATTTGTTTCTGGTCGTGCACGGATGTATTGTATTTTTTTCATTGATATGAAAACATATGGATTTTTTCTCATCCTTTAGGGTTCCATAGGCTATGCCAGTAACTCGACTCTTATATCTGACCTTTGCCATTTGACCTCTGACACCTCACTTTATACAGGAGCCAGCGGTCAGAAATGAAATTAAATGTCTCCATATCCCAAAGTTCAAACAAGGGTTACAAGGATTGCACACAGACATTCTTTCCTTCCTTTATCTTCATTAATATGTATTAAAAATCTGCAAACAGTTATAGAAGTGATTGGAAATGCGGAACATATGCGTGAAAAAACTTTTAAATAATGAACATCAAACAACGTTTTTTGAAAAAAGTTTATGCAAGGTTTTTAGTATTGAGGAGACAAATATGTTAATAAAAAATTTGGATTATTATTGAAGAAGTGTTTACTCCAAAAGACAACGTTATCATTACGCAAATTGTCGACTCTTTTACGCATAGTTGATAAGCTTCGGTAACAAAGCTTCAGAAGCAAATTTGGATAACAAAAAAATGCCTTTTGCTCGTTTTTGATACAATAAATCGATCATAAAAACCATTTTGATATAGAATAGTGAAAAATGATATGAAAATGATATAAAATGTTAAAAATAGGGTCAGTGCAGTAGGCTTCTAGTTTGCGGATAGTAAACTGAATCTTCTGTTATAACTGATCAAGATGACTGGACTGAAAATCTTATATTAAAATTGCAACAACAAAAAAATTTATGAACACTTTTTTCGAGTTTTGCTAAAAATCCCTTTATTTTGCTTCATGAATAATTGTCCTACATATTTGGTTTACAAATGATGTTAGGAAACAATTTGCTTACGTTAGGGCATAAAATATTTCAAATGCCGGACTTTATCCTTTCTCTTCAAGAAGATGGCAAAAAACCTTTTTTTCACAAAGTGTTTCTTCTAATATACTAAAGTAAATTGAGAATATGTTTTCAAAATGTAATTGGCTTATTCCAGAGAAACAAAAATTTGAATTCCAAGCAGTTTTTCACCAACGAACCTGTACATCTCAAGGAGATCTTCATCATAAATCTGGATCTAAATCATTATAGAGATCGAAATGAACACTCACAATTCCTTGTTTTCTGCCATAGTAAACCGAATATTATTTGATATTTATTACCTATGAAATTTTTGGTAAAATAATTTAGGTTTTTGAAAACAAAATATTATTCTATGCTCAGTATAAGATTCCTTATAAAATTTCTACCTCGTCTTGATAAAGTATAATTCATGATCTCATATGATTTAGTAAGTTGTCCTTTCAAATTAGTAATTTGAAGGTCGTAGCACTGTGCAAATTTTGGATTGAAAGGCTAAGGATCTTCAATTCATCGTTTGATTTCGATTCTTTTGAGTTTCAAGATCATAAAATTTTGTATACTTCAGATTAAAGGGCTTTGAATATTAAAAAATTATTTTTGATTTATTTTGTAAAGAATCGTTCATAAATCGCATAAGGATGATTTTTGGAATTCAAGACCCCTCTTTATATGCAAGGATTTTATAGATTTATGTGACCTACCCTCAAGCATATTATATGCAAACGGAAATTCAAAAGATCTGTAATATCCACTCTGAGATGGAAGAATTTCAACAAATTTTAGGTGATTCCAAGATATTTCAAATGGTTACTAAGTATGTCAAAGATTTGCACAATTTTGACGGTATTTAGGAAGATTCGCAAATTATTTCAAAGATTTAATAAGATTTCGTTGGATATAAGAAGATTCTGAGTGATTGGAAAAGTTTTAGGTTGTTTCAAACGATTACAATGTATAACAAGAGGTACCACAGATTTCAACTGATTTCTAAAAATTTGGAAAATTTGCAAAAATCATTTAGGATTATTGCATAAAGAATCTCTTTTTTTCAAAAAGGTTTCAGAGGTCATCAGAAATCGTAATTAGATTTTGAAGAATTTTGAAGGGATTAGTAGTAGTAGTAGGGATTAGTAGTTGGGGTCAATAAAAATAAATATTTGAAAATAAGAACCACCCTTGTAGAGCTGATTATAAGGCATGACATTGAGGAAATTGTAGTATTGTATCAAAAATAAAAAATGATATTAGGTATACAATGCCATTTGTTGTATCAGAAAAATTTAAAATAGCTAGACGTGTTGATTTTCGAAAGTGTTCTTCTTCCGTCAGGTAAGCAAAATAATGCGTTAATACACAAAAAGAAAGATTTCATTTTAGGCAAAAAAAGATATGTATAACAATTATATTTAGTTCTACTGCATACGAATTAGAAAAAGAACAGCAATGTGTTGCTGTGGTCTCAAATTTATGTAAGGTACCTTTATATACATTTATATACATTTCCAGGTATCTACTTCAAGAAATGATATTTGAAAAGTGTCGATTAAAAATTAATAAATTTCCTAAAAGAATGCCTAAATTATTCTCGATATTGAAAATTCATCTGAAATTAGGAATTTAAAGTTGCAATGCGAGACCTGATGGCCATCTAGCGAACTAACCAACATGGCTGCCTATGGGATACACGTAGCATTGTTTACATACAAGTTGCACTCAAGTAGCGCGATAATAATTCATTATGTGCTAGATTAATAAGTTAGGAGTACATAAGAAGTTTATTTAGTTAATATAAAATCTTAGAAATGGAATTCTCCTGGAACCATAGAAAGGAAAATGATACTCGCAAAGGCTAATGCTAATCATATGTGCGCCGAATTCCATAATCAGCCATGTTTTGTTTTGATACAGCAGCGCCTCTTTGCCCGCGGTGGAAATTTTCTTCGCCAATAGCCTGAGCGCCACGGTGACCCTTGCTGGTTCCCTTGCCCATCTGCAAAAGTCTAAAATAAATAGTAGAATAACATTGATAATCACAGTAGATTGATATTTCAAGTGTAGTATTTACTGGAGGACGATTCAACATTGTTCCAGCATTGTTGCAATGTTTTTAAAGAAATATTGATCAGAATTGCTGAATTTGTGCAGTATGTTAAAGTAAATATAGAACCGAACTAGATATATAACCATATCTTAATGGGAAATTTGATCAAGGATGAAATATGACGTGCGTAATTAGAATAATAATAAATGCTTTCACAATGTTTCATATGCTATAATGGATTTAAAGTCGCCTTTAAAAACTTATGGATTATAGGCCCCATTTTTCTCAAATATGACATGCGATCTAATTGGTTTTGGAGAGAAAGTGTCCCTGTGACACTCAAAGTGCGGTGAGAGTGACGGATCCGTAATGGATAATAATGCGTAATTCGAACTGCACGTGAGTAAGCCCAGAGTTTAGTGGTCGTGTCAGGTTGATGAGAAGGTCGTATCACGTTCATACCGTTGATCCTCAATATACTCCCGGATGGTACAAAAGACATGACTATAAAATACCACTGGAGTAGTGATTTAATGCGTTTTCGATAACTGGAGGTTTCGACATTACTTTTAGCAGTAGATGAATTCCATGCCAAATTCACAAAAGAGAAATCTTGAATTCATCACTTACAAAACTCATTACTTAAAAAAGCAGTGTCTCTTCAACCGGAAAACTACTCGTCTAAAACATGGTTTGTGTAAAAGAAAACTTTATTTGGCTCGGTGTTCATCAAATAAATATAAGCTTCATGTGATTTTCCCCCAATTTTCATGTTGTAAGATTTTCATCGCATTCTTCAAGTTCTAAATGAAAAAATTTCTTAAAAAGTATAAAAATAATAATTTTTATCATTTACTGCATAAAGATGATTTACTTCGTATTTTAATTAAACATTCAGCAAAAAAGATACATAATGTTAGACAAAGCTATTTAAGAAGGAGAAATGAGAGAAATTCCGAGTGTTAGCATCAAGTTAGCGTAAGATTTAGTAAAAATTGACTCGGCCATATGGATTTGAACCCTTGGCCAGCGGCTTATAAGCATTACATAATCTCATGACGCCACCTCACTGCTATCACAGTCTAGTCCTTAAGATAAGAAGAGGAAAGCGAATGTTTATCGCGTTAATAAATTCCGGGGCTTATGAATGTCCCAAGCAGTTTTTCATTTTACTTCTTCAAATTATTTTAGAAGTATTTTATTGACCTTAAGTTCTTAATACGTAGTAAAGAACGTTTAAATGTATAAATAAACACCACTCCCGTAAAACAAAGTTTTCAAAAAACACAAATTGCACGAAAAATTTCAAGTGTACACTTTGAATCAGATTCATAAGCAAGATTTCCACAAAAAAAGTATAATAATAAACGTTTATGTTTTCACTGAATGTAATTTGGTACACAACAACTATTAATGCGGCCTAGAGTTAGACTGAGCGAGTTTATATAAACATTCTTCTGTCAAACGAAATTCAGGATTGTGAGAAATAAGGCAGTTTAAAAATAAGAAGAATATCTTCCCGGTTTTAATTATAAAAATTATGTTCTTTGTTCATTTATGTGATTTTATGGATAAAATAAAATATTTATAGAAAAACTCCGTTCTCATTACTTTTCTGCTTAAGTTTTTCGGAGAGGCACAGTTGAATGTGAGGCTACCCCTGAAGAGCTGAAAGTGAAGTTACGTCAATGAAGGTTACGTCGATGGAAAACAACATAAATTTGTTCCCAAAGTTTTGAAATAGAATGGATTGGAAAATCCTTTTGCGATTCGTTTTCTCCCGTCCTAATATATATTGTTATCCTTTATTCATTATATTTTGAAAATGAATATAGAATTATTTGTCAATTACGTTTATGGATACTGATAAGAATACGCAAGGCTTACGTAGACTTTTTTTAATTTGCGTCGGAATTTCTTCAAGTCTACGCTCAAAGCTTGAAGGAATAAGTAGTGAGAGGTTTTTTCTTAAATTTCATGCAAAAACTGGCCCCAAAAAGGTATTCCTAGTTGTTAGATGATCCCTGTTTATGTATCGACGTAACCACAATAATATTTCCATACACACTTATATTTGCGTGCATATGTTGCGAATATTGCATTAGAATTGATATATTTTTAATGAAATTTGTAACTCTTCATTCAAACTTTAAGAGCATCAAGAATACATTTTTAAATTACTTCATTATTTATTGTCTACGGGTCTCTCAAAGACATTTTCCGGGCACATAATATTTTTTTACTCTGAGTTACAATATTTCAATTAAATTTCTACTATAGGAATTGTTGTAAGGTACTAAAATAAAGAACCTTACAGAGGTTGAGACCGACACATTTCCAATAGTTTTAGTAATATAACCATTGGACACGAATGTGCCCTGTCTGTGGAGAATTACCCATATTCGTTCCTAAAACAATTCTCAGTTCTAATCAGATACCGTAAATTATTTTGTGCTCCTTACGGATAGGTTATTATAGTTTCTTCCGTTTTCAAATTTCATATATTCGTTCTCCAAACAAGGCATCTGCACGATCTTTTACCAAGTTTGCTCCTACTCCCTGACTTTCTTCTCTAGCAAATGTCCTCTTAGGCCCTCAGCTCTGTGTGTAATGCGTTGTAGTGTTAGTACTCTGAGATCTCTGACGAAGTTGACTGTGTCACTGTGTTGCTTGAACAACTTTTAAACAAGTTATGTGCCCAGCACGCTTCCCCTGCGCCTATGTATATTTTTATCGAAATCTCATTTCTTATGGGAACAAATTACCTTACAAAATACGTCGATGGCACTGACGAGGAGCCCGATAAAGCACCAAAACCGGGTTACTAGAAGAAATGAAAGGAAGCCACTTCGAAAACAGCAGTGATTTATATGGGTCCAGTGGAGGGAAGTGTGCAGCGAAATTTGAATAATTGTTCGAGCCCGAAAAAAATGTAGAATAAGTTGAAAGATTTATATGGTGATGCAGGTGAAGACGCGAAACAGAGTACGTCAGGATAATTTTACGCGTTTTGCATGGAAGATAGTGAATCAAATTCCTTGCAGATTGAAAAACTGGAAAGTTTCTGTGAAAAGCTTGCCGGTGCAGACGATAAGCCGTCATATGCAGCAGTAGAATCTAAACTACTTAGCAGCTTGGAACCAAGATTTTCCTCTTTTCGAATGGCCTGGCAGTGTACTCCAAAAGCAAAGATCTCTTCTCGCACTTTATATCCGTATGCTAGAATTAAAGGAATATGGCCACAAGTCAGGGAAACAGAGGAAAAGGGCATTTGGTTCGCGTGCGATAATGACATTATTGCCTTCTATTTAAACACCGATAACGGCGACATAATGTATGACTTGCAATTAGGGCGCTGATACTTTTTAAAAATTGCATACGTTAAAGTCTCACTTGCGATTGCCGTAGATAAAATAACAATTCTTGGAGAAAATGATGGCTAGATTCAAGGAAGAGGAATGTAAGATGTGCTGATTGTACCAAGATAAGAGCAAAATTCATTTTTATTCAGGACGACAAATTAGAAAAAGTACTCTATTTCACACAGTAATAAACATCAGTTTGAACTCCGCGATTATGATAGGAAGCTAACGTCACGTGAGGAACGTAACTAGAGACTGTTCCGAATTTTGTTCAAAGACAAAGTGCCGGTGCAGTGCAATCTCGCTAGATGTGAAGCAAACCCGCGGAAAAACATCCTGAAGCTCTAGTATGAGCGAGTAGGTCACGTGAATATTCATGCCCTAATCAAATCAAGTGAAGTGATCGCCAAAAATTTTTTTATTTAAAGAAAATACCATTTTTTCCGTAAATCATGTTTAATAAGCAAGCAACCCCGTAAACCACAATCATCGGGAAAGCACGTGAGTAACTGCAAGGCGGGCGAGAAGATACACAGTGATGTTTGTTTACCCGTAAACGTTGAATCTCCACGAGGTTCGTAAAATTTCCTCTTATTTGAAGATGACTGTATGAGTTTTCAAAAAGTGTTTGAGAATTTGAAGAGTTTGAAAGTTTTGTGCTAACTCAGACTGGGAAGAGTATGAGAGTGCTACGTTTGGACAATGGGGAAGAAAATCCCTCCGCAGAATTTTGTGAGCATACAGAAGAAAGGGGTATAATTCACAAGTTTTCGTCTCCTCACATACACGAGCAGAGTGGTTGAGCCGAGTGAAAAATCAGAACACTCGTTGAGAGCGCTAGATCGATGCTCGCAAGCAGAAGGACTGATGCAATGTGCGTGACTGAAGCAATCAACGCTGCCTGCTATGCGTTGAACAGATGAAGACTAGTCTTGCAGCCACTAATGGTTTGTGTCCTGGAATTAGTTTCATGATGGAAGAAGATCACGAAAATGAAGTTGATTATCAGGCTGCTGGTCAAGATCCTATTACTCAAGAAGCCTACCACAAGGTAGGCGCCTTCGTGACAGAAGATTGTTTAATTCCCCTGATCGCCACGGGTCAGCTATAGCTCACATTGCTGAAACTGTGCCCATGACTTACAGAGAATAGAAATGTCAAGTCCAGCTGTGGAAAAGTAGCACAGAGCAATAGAAGAAGGAAGAAATGCCCTCGAAGAAAAAAATACTTGGAGTCTCGAGATATTACCACAAGGTAAGCTGGCAATAGGATAAAAATGCATTTTGTTCAATATAATACAATTCTAGTGATAACGACAACAGATTCAAAGGAAGACTGATTACAGAAGGAGTCTTCCAAAGAGAGGGAAAAGATTTTCTTGAGTCTTTTGCACCTGTCGTCCGCCATGAATCAATGAGTTTACTGCTGGATATCGCAGCAAAAGAAGATTTTAAAATTGCAAAATTCAACGTAAAGATAGCATTCCTTGATGGAGATTATCCAGAGGATATTTACATAAAATTACCAGGAGGCTACATCAACAAGGAGAACGAGAACTTAGTTTGCACACTAAGCCAGAGCCTTCATGACTTGAAGCAGTTGCCACGTTGCTGGGGCGAGACGTTTGCCTGATTCATAACCCTCTTTCGCCCACAGTAACATATATGTAACATTTGGCAGCCTCGAAGTTTTTGAAGTATAACTTGGAGACGAATGGCATTCTTTTATTGCACCGATTTCTATCTTAGTCAGGAGGCTTTTTGGTATAACCTCGCACACTGTATAGCCCCCTACCTGAGTAATAACATGATGATGGCTTAGTGATATGTAAGAGCCAAGTTTTCATTGACGAAGTGTTGTATTGTTTGGGAATAATTACAAAACCATAATCGGAAAAGCAAGTGAGTTTGTTGTTATGGAAGTTGAACGTGATCGTATGAAGCCTACAATGGAGTTGAGCCAACCTAGTTATACATCAAAAGTGATAGCTAGGTTTGGCATGGAAAATGCGAACTTGTCAAGTGTCACAGCGGAATCTGGTTTCCATTTGTGCAAAAATCCATTGAGTGCAAATATAAATGATTGTATTCCCTATCGTGAAGCAGTAGAGCCACTTCGATTTGCTTTTCAAATAAGTCGCCCGTATATCGAATATTCCCTTAATCACGTAGGTCAATTTTTAGATTCTTTCGGTCAAGAGCATTGAGAATCAGTAGAGAAAATAATAAGATATTTTATTGGGACTCGCACTTATTGTATTGTTTTCGGAAAAAGGTGGAGTTCATTCAATCCAGCAAGATTTACAGATGCAGACTATGCAGCTCGTTTAGAATCGTGAAAATCTAGAAGTGGCTTTATATTTTTTTTATTAATGGTTGGATTTCGTGGTCAAGTCAAGGACAAAATGTTTTTTCTTTGTCGGACACAGAAGCGGAGTACATAGCTGTCTGGTTATGTCCAATGTTGAGTGATTTGAAAATTGAAAATAAATCTGTTCCGATCTTTGTTGATAAACAATCGGCTTCCAAACTAGTCAACAATTTTGAATTTTATAAGCTTTCGAAGCACATTGATGTGAGATTTCCATTTTATTCGAGATTTGTTGAGTCGAAAAGGAATTTTCTAAATTATGTCCAGTAGAAAGATCAGCTAGCTGGCATACCCACAAAGCCGCTGTTGAAACAACAATTTCGTATTTAGTGAGAAAGAATTAGTGTGAAAAAACCATTCAAACTAAGTGGAAGCGTTGATTATTTCTGCAAAATATAATGTCGATACTTTGAATGATTCTTCCTTCAGTGTGAATTAAACAGTTTTGGCCCTTGAAACCTACCGGAAAATATCTGTACGATCTTTTCTCAAGTTTGCTCCTACCCCCTGATTTTCTTTCTAGGCCCTTTGCCCTGTGTGTAATGCGTTGTAGTATTAGTACTCTGAGATCTCTGACTAATTAGGGGGGGGGGGGAGATACCTTTAGGAAGGGTAAAATCAGTCAATATTATTTAATGTTTTTCAAGGTAATTAAATAAATAGATCATTAATTATTTGGAACAACTTTTTGTTACATTGTTAAAGATTGAAAAAACATGTGATTTTATTTTTCATGTTACAAAGTGGCGGCTCTGCAGAATATTTCTTCAAGGGTCTGCTCCGAGGCATCGAAAACTGCTGCAGCTGTCAAAGTTTTTCTATTCGTCTGAGATGAGAAAAGTTTCTCTGTTCGATTACTGATATGTTAAAGGAAAGGATCAACCTTTAAAATAGTAAAGAAGTTGAAAATTAGAATTTATATCGGCTTTTCAATCAAAGGTCCAAATTTTTTACTGAAAATTTCAGCCTAATCGGTCAATAACTTTCCAAGTTACAGCACGAGCAGTTTTTGAATAGACAGGTTCGAGATAATTACGTCTGAAGATTCCTTACGGTATAACTTACGAGAGTAGTGACCCTGACATTTTTGACAATATCTCTATAAATGTTCAATATTACACTGTTTCCTCTTTGAAGTATATTTTTAACATATTATACATTCGAAATATGAGTAAAAAAAATAAATTTTTTGTAAATTCTGAAGGTACCTCCTCCCTCAAACTGCGTCACTGGAAACGAGCAAATCAACTTTCATCCTTGACTTTTTCTGTAATATATAGACACTGACTGTATTGCTTGCATAAATTTTCACCATTCCAAATGAAATTCACCCTTGGATCTTAAAGTAAGATCATTTGGATCTTTGTACGTCCGTGATAATTAAAACGAAATCGTAAATTTCTATCCTATAGTAACTTCTCGACCGGATTCGTTGCACTTAAGACGTAATATGGAAGTTGGCCTTGAGTGAAACAGTCACGCGATCTACATATATTATTGCAATTTGGGGGGATAACATTTAAATTGTTATCTGTCATTTTTAGGTTTTATTTAGAAATATTTCGTAGACACGCGATATTATATTACAAATAAGGGACATTAGTAATATATCTGTATCTAATATAGTTGTCATATCAAAATAATGACTGATGGGTCAGCCTTGGAAGGTTTTAACTATCGAGTTTCTCGAAGATAACATCGATATTTAAATTATTTTCGAACTTTGTTTCATAACAATGTCAGAAATTAATTCTATACGATTCAATACCTCATGTTTCTGGGATGTCCTACGGCTAGTCTAGGATAAAGATAAGTATAATATTGGTATGCTAGTTGTTTGGTATAATCTCGATTTATTTTATTTGTACTAGCGCTTATGAATGCAGCCCTCACATCATTCTCCAAACACTGCTAAGAGTATAGAAGTTCATAAAAGAATCCACAAATGATTTTAATAATCCATACAGAATTTTTCCTTCAAAATCATTTGCGAAAATTCCTGTTCTTGCCGATATTCCTCGATAACTGCTCCAGGACAATATACTTTACGTTGGTTTCTGGAATCGAATTGAAGATTCGAGCAAAGTTGAGGATTTAAAAAAAAATGAAAATTGAGAGTTGAAATTGGAGAAAAAATATCAAATCTCCTATTAACGTCCAAAAAATTTAGTTGAAATCTGCAACCCCTGGAAATCAAACAGAAAGCCAAGAATCCAACGACCAAATTTGGACAAACACTTTTGAATAAACCCATTTTAAAAAAACAGCGAAGGAAAAAAAGAGGAAAGATAAAAGAGAAAGTATCCTTCAAATCCCCTTCTTTTTTTTTTATCTTTCGTCTTTTTTTCTCAAAAAAAAAAAATACAAAACCAAAATATTTGAATTATCCACCAACGCAGAGTGGTTCAAAATCGAAAAGTTGTGTTCATAAATGCCTGCAGGTCGTATTTCTTAACCGATTTGAATGTTAAATGTTCAGCAATCAACTCTTAAGAGAATTGTGGTTTGCGATTTTTGAATTTGTTTTTCAGATCAACAATACATAGAAATATAAAGTGTCAAAATTGTCCATTTCAGGTTTGTGAATCTCTAACTTAAGAAAAAATGCTGAAATAAGCTCACAACGGGCCAGAATTATTGCAACTACTCTCACAGAACAGAATTATTCTATTACCATTTAAGTTAATTATTATGAACAATTTTTATAGGCAAAATATTTCTCGCGTATATTTCCCGTGCGGATTTTTTTTTACTCTAATTGCTAATATTTTTTATGAGAGTCATAATTTGAAACAGTAAATGAGCATAAGTTGATAATTACAATTTTTAAAACAATTTTTATGAACAAATCTCCCAGTCGGCCATTGCCTCTCAGAAAAAAATGTTTTTTTTTTCAATTATTATTGGAGTGAAAATTATTGTGATGACTAACCAATGAAATGGAGTAATAAATAATTTGTGTAATTGTTATAAGCAATTTAAAAAAAACTGAGATTTATCACTTTTACATGCAAAAAGGTTGGTCGTAGAAAGAAGTTATTTTTCCTCCAATCATTTTTGTGATAAACTTATTACTCAAGTAAAGCGTTCTTGCTTCCAACTATAGAAATTGTTGTTAAAAATTACGCACATTGTTATTCAGTGTCCCCTTTCAAATTTGGGAGTTATTTTCAGTTTATTTTTGGATAACTTCAGTGGGCACCCCGTCCTTTTTACATGTAAAAGTGATAAATCTTAGTTCCCCCAAAAAATTGTTTATAACAATCACATAAATTATTCAATACTCCATTTCGTTGGTTAGCCATCGCAATGAATGTCACTACAATAATAATAATTGGAGGAAAAACATTTTTTCTGCGAGGTAATAGCCGGTTAGGATATTTTTTTATACGAATTGTTTATAAAAATAATGATTGTTAACTTATGATAAATAATTGTTTCAAGTTAGGACTCTTGTGAAAAAGATTAGCAATCAGAGCAAAAAAAATGTTCCGATGATAAATACACGAAATTAGGAATTTGTTTATAAAAGTTGTTTATAATAATTAACCTAAATAATAATAGAATTATTCTGTTCTGTGGGATCAGTTGCAATAATTCTGTCCGATAGTGAGCTTATTTCAGCATTTTTTCTTAAGTTGGAAATTCACAAACCTGAAATGGCAAATTTCGTCACTTTATTTGTTTTTGTATTGTCGATCTGAGAAACAAATTCAAAAATCGCAAACCGAAATTCTCTTGAGAAATGATTGCTGAGCATTTAAAAAAAAACATTTAAATCGGTTAAGAAATACGACCTGTAGGCGATTATTAACACAACTTTTCGATTTTCAACCACTGTGCAACGTGCTGGGAGATTGTTTTTACCTTGATATGGGTGTTGGGTAAACACCAAAACGTTGGTAGATAATTGGAATATTATTATTATTTTTTTTTCTTTAGAGAAAAAAAAGACGAAAGATAAAAAAATAGAAAGAAAGGGATTTGCAGGTTGCTTTCTATTTTATCTTACCTCTTTTTTTTCTTCATTGTTTTTTTATAATAGGTATATTCAAAACTGATTATCCAAAATTGTTCGTCGGATTCTTGGTTATCTGTTTGATTTCCAGGGGTCGCAGATAGAAATTTTTTTTAGACATCAGTGTGCTTTTCAAAGTCTCAACGAAAATTATGTTTTTGTAATTTCCAGTGATAAAAATCGGGTGAAAAAGTGACACTTCGGAATTGAGTGTGATTCTCGAAATCAGAGAGGATTTGCGTAGACTTTGGCATTTGGAATTTCTTCTTCCTTTGGTTCATATTAGTTTACATCTAGTAGAAAATTTGCCTTATTGTTTCCCATGTCCCATGAAATCTCTCATGCCATGTAGCTCTCCTCCATTGTCTGACTATTGTATGCTGTTACCACTGTGTCGGCACGCTTGTATAAAGGGTGATTCATTCTCCGCGAAATATCAGTTCCTGTACCGGCTGAGTTTCAGTTCCAGCCTGCGTAAAACCGTTTCACCTCACCCTTGCTTTCAGCATTGTCATGGAACTGGGTCATCGCGCTTGCTTACAGCGGTACTCCGCGAACTTTATTGGTACCTGGTTTAGACGCTCCGGATATTGCCCAGCTATCGAGGATCGTTCCCCCAGTGACGTGTGTCTGATAATTGGCGGTTATTGGTGGTTTCCCCGAACAATTGCTACCAAAAACATGACGCTTCGTTTAGTCAGTTGGTCCCTGACGTGTACCAGATAAAATTAAGCGTGAGCGGCAGCCATCGAAATGGAAATCGAGAAACTTCAGTGACGCGCAGTGTCAAACTAATAGGAAGAGCAACACTGGTTTCAATTATTTTGATCTATATGTATGTATCATTGTATCGATGTGTATATAGTGAAACCAAATTTCACGAGCGTTGAGTGCGCACAATGACACAATGAGATTGGCTCGATTTTGAACCAGAGTTGTGCCTCCGTTAACTAAAGTTTTTCGACAAATCTGAAAACAACATAAACTGATAGGAAATCACTAATTTGATCAATGGTTTTTGGTTTTGATTTGCAGCAAAAAATAGCGTACGATCGAAAAAGTTTAGAACATGGAAGATGGTGCAGTTTTTTAATTTGACTAGAGCCACGACTAGAGCTTTTAGAGCTTTTAGAGAGTACATCTGAACCTGAGTTATTGGAAATAAGGGCACTTAGCAGCCCCATGCATCGACCGTGTATGTGTACGCAGTAGTAGTTTTCCTTAGAATCCAGACCAGTGAACTAATCGAACAGATGGCGCTCCGATCAGGACGGCTGACTTTAGCATTGCGATACATGAGAGAAAAGCATAAAATAATTAAATAAATGGGATTTATCGGAGAAATTCATAGAAAGGAATTAAAAATGTGAAGTATTGGGAAGATTCTGTAATTTCTTCAAAGTTTGGGCAAAATAATAAGTGCGGAAACCATGGGATACAAGTGTATAGATCCTGGCTGCAAGTGAAGCTACGAGGAAAATGAAGGGAATATTAATTTTTCGCTCGTACCGAAAGATCCAGCTTTAATTGAATTATGGAAAAGGGCCATTAGGAAAGACGATAACGTTTTAGGATACAAGCACTCTGTTTACGGAAACATTTTTGTCCCACGGACATATTTTGAATGTCCGCGCGAAGTGCGAGGACTAGATCGAACTGTCATATTTAAAGTACGTCTTTGAAGGATTATATTTTTTTAGGCAAAGATGCAATCAATTTATTTAATTAATATATCATATATAAATTTTAGACAATTACAAATTTACGTCTGAAATCCAACTGAACGATGAGATAATAGTTCTGTTTTTCACTTGGGCTTGCTCCACTTGTCAACATGATTTATAATTTTTATTTAATGCTCACAACTTTCGAAATTCAATATAACGCCCCAAGAAATATTTAAAAATATTGTTTTTGCGACACAAGAGATACAATTTGAAGTACTAAGAGAGGAAATAGCATCATAATAAAAGTTTTGAAGGTTGAGGATACTAC
>WSXT02118271.1:0-11013 GCA_011762715.2 Neuroterus valhalla | reverse complement strand
TATGCTGTGTGAGTTAGGAATATATTAAGTAAAAGTAATTTGAATTTTTGCAAGTAAATTTTCAGGACACCGGAAAACGGAAGCACGAATCGAGCAGATCAATTTAAAAAAGACAATTCCACGACAATCAACATACTATGATAGAAGAAACTAGTTTGAAGAGTGCATCAGCAGCAAAATTGAGCAAATCGAATGATGAAAAGAACTTATTATTAAAAATAATCACGGATATTGTATTTTGGAATTTTTCAGTTTTTACAGCAAGTTCTTCACTTGCTATATGTGCTACGTGGAAAAAGACTAAATTTTATCGAACCGCTGATCGTGGATTAGGTTTTAGAATGGCATTACAATGCAGTTGCGACAATATACAGTATATAGGATCGTGCCCATTCGTCAATAAGGCTTTTGAAATAAATCGAAGAGAAGTATTTCCTATGAGACTTTTGGGAGTTAGAAGGGAAGGGATAAATACTTTCTAGTATTATGGATATTTACCAAGGATTGTCAATCGGTGCATACTACGGTTGTCTGGAAAGATTATATACGGCCGCATCCGCAGTTTACAATACAAATATTTCCAAAGCTGCTGAAGAAAAAAATTTAATATTATCTGCTAATCCCAATGCTGATCTGCATGATAACCATTGGTATGAAGAACAAGAAGAATCTTGCACAATCAATCATCAGGGGAGTGCCGGGAAAATGGAGGTCGATGCTATTGTCGAAATGTTCGGTAGATTATTTAGTTAAAAAACATGTAATAAAGTATGTGAAATATATTGGGGATGGTGATACTAAAACATTCAAGGGCATGCTCGATATAGATCCATACGAACGTAACCCAATTGTCGAAAAAAAGCACGCCGGGCATGTACAAAAAAGAATGGGTACATGGATACGGAAAGTAGAGAAAGATTACAAGGGAATCGGTGGCAAATGTGAAGGGGAATCAACTAATAAAGTTATAAATAAATTGTCTGTGTATTGAAGGTTAGCGATTAGACGGCATCCGGATTCTGCTGAAGACATGGAAAACGCTATCTGGGCTACTTTCTATCAAAATAGTTCCAAAAATAAAAAACCACAACACATGTATTGCCCACGTGGTTCCGAAACTAAAAATAATCATGAATCTCTGAATTCATTGATATGGACTTTTGCACCTAAACATATACATGCCGGACCACGCACGATTCCGTCGGGAACCTCATTCATTCGACCTTAATCGTGAGAACATCCGGATTCAACGCTCAGAAATACGAGCTTCCGAAGCTTAAAAGGTGGTCATATCTGCTCGTTTGAAAAAAGGAAACTCTGAAGATGCGTTTTTTAAAGTAGAGGAAGGCCCAATGTATGGAGCAGGAATAGCAGAATAAAAAAATGTTCTTTATAACTTAATCTATCAAGCTTATCAGAAATATACACAAATTTTCAATTTTTACTATTTGAGAAAAATCTTTAAAAGTAAAAGAATAAAAGTCAAAGAATGACATCATGTTTAAGATAGCCGCTATTTGCTCAAGTTCTTTTTATTTCTCCGAGGTTATCACGATAGCAACATTCATTTGGTTTAAGAATTTTTTTAAATTTCAGATTACTAGGAGGGTCACAATCATGACAAGCAGGGCGCCATTTTTTGAGAGCCCCCACTTCATCAGTTACTAACTTTTTGAATTTCGAATTTTTTTACGTGAATTTTTTTGTGTATTGTTAAATCGTTGATAAATATGTTGTTAAATGATGGCTTGTAAAAATATTTTTTGATTTTTTTTAACACACCCTATAAAATACCTAAAGTTCATTATCCTAGACTAGAATACCACTCAACAGAATGGATGCCTTTCTACAGATACATTCCAGTTCGCAACGAAGACTGCTCGTATCGGTGCCAATTGACCCGTCATCCTGATGCGTGAAGAAGGTGGCGGAAAAATCTATATCATCGACATTGTTTCCCCACTCAACTAAAATTGGCAGAAAATCTAGGCAACCAAGATCTATAAGTAAGTGAGCTCAGGCATGAAGTAAAGACAATATTGAGGAAAGTGAAACATGCATCTTGTCATCCTATGGTGATATCAGCTACAGACAACGTGTATGCAAGATGCACTGAACATCTCGAACAGCTAGGAATATGAAAAGTACTTGCAGCAGCACAAAAAGGGATTCATTGAACACCTGTCGCATTGTACGGAATTCCCTACATTATCAGTAAGTTTGCGGATGAAACTCCATGGGGTAACAGTTGTTAACTCTGGAAAATCATTTAGAAGTGACTGATGTTACTTTCAACACACTCTGTCGCTGAGTTAAGAACATCGCTACCAGAGAAACTTTGAACTACACCAATAAATTAATATTGTGCCTGCCAAACAATCATCGTAACAAATTTCAAACTTCGCAGTAAAATTTTTAAAATCTTGACTTCATCAAACACTTAACTTAGTTTGTGGCTGATGACAAAACACCGGGTTAGAAGACTTGAGATTATTCTTTGGGGAGGTACGGAAATTACCATGTCACCGAAATATTGGAGACGACAACTTTGGTTAAACAGAGATTCGCGTAAATTCTCTTTCTCAACAAAAAAAAAAAAACAAGAAGCTAGCATTGCGAATATGACGCATCTGGATATTAATGCAGCGGAAGAAACGATAACAGCCCCGACTCATTTTTGGACCCAAAAAAAGGTAAAGCACGCTGCTTTTTTGAAGTACAGCGTGGGGTTGATCAAGAAATATTGGCTCAACTGGGTCCGTTCGATTTTCCTGAAGGTGGAAATCGATTTATTCTCTGTAGGAGAGCAACTTTAGTGGTCGGGCTCTATTCCAAACATGACCAGAGGACCGTGACAGCAGGACAAAAAACTTTTTTTCCTCCACAAATCACACCGTTCGCTTGGGTGTAAGGTCCTTAATCCTTATAAGGAAAGAAAATTTTAATTGGTTAGCAGATTTGGGCGACAAAGTAATGCATCAGCCGTATGGCAGAGATTGCAGGACTGGAGAAGTTTGTGAGTAAAAGATGTTTACTTCTTCATTCAACTGCGACTCCGCTGTAGCTGCGATAGGGGAAACAAGTTTATCAGGTGGAGGGATTGCCCAAAATACGTGCAGAGCTTTATTAGGAGCACAAAACCCCTGATGCATGATTAGTGCAGCAAGTTCTCTGGGTTCCAAACCAAAGTAAGAACCATGAGAAAAAAGAGAGTAGGGAAAAGCTTCTTTATCCCGCGTAGGAGTCGGGAGTGAACGAGAGTAAGACCCAGTAGGACAGATCGCTCATTTTACGCGACGACTACGTAAAAGTAGGGGAAATAAGAACTCTCTGTCATCTCACTTGAGAGTCAAAAAAGGCGATAGTAAAAGCCAATAACAGCATGATTCTGCTCCAACTTAAGGATCTCGAGACAAAAAGGCAGTAGAACAAATCATTCTGATCCTGCGTGAGGATCGGGATGAAAGGATGAACATGTTTTATGTACAGTAATCTCAAGACAGGAAGAGCCTAGAAGTCAAACTTACAATGATCAAATGTTTCTTAAAACTCTCTAAAGGGTTCCAAATGGAGGTCCTTCCAAATTACGTGAGTAAAAAATTGCTACGATCACTTTTCACGCAAGAATCATCTCTGAAAAGAACACTTATAACAGAGTTATAAGGACACTAACATACTACGGCCCTGCTCACCAGAGATACGAATGGATAGGAATCCTACACGAAACTATCCTTGGAACCTTGACCCACGCTTATCAGTCTTGTGCTACTCTCAGCCATTTACATTAGTAAACAAATGACTTCGACCATCACATCGTTTACCAACAGGTATCCTGAATCCATCTGGTTCCATCAATCCATCATGAGTGTATTCATGGAGATCCTGGCGAAACTTTTCCAGCGCTTACGAGGGGAAGGTCTGAAGTGTGAAACTAGAATCGAGATCGCATTAGAACCATTATAAAGATACTCAAATTTCATTTGATACGTATCGCGGCTTTTTCGTAAGTGAAGCCCGAGTTTGGAGATATAAATATTTGAAAATCGCAGTTCCCGTTGCTAATGCCCAAGTATCACTCATATACTTCTGATGTAACCAACCCACAGTGGCCTAGTGGTAACGCTGTATACTCCATGTCTCAGAGTGAGGGGGTTCAACTACTGACGATGGTTCTTTTTTTCTTTCGGTATATTCAATTCCTAATCCGAATCGTTGAAAATTGTAATTTTGATAAAAACTGCATCATATCAAAATGGTACCACATACGAAATTTCATGACGAAGGCTGAAGAAAATCAATCATGGGCAAGTGTAATAAAAAGTGTCATAAAAACATTTGAAACAAAGCCTCTTCTCGCAACGAGCACATTTTATAAAAACAACTCCGTCGCAATCGCAGCTTTCACGAGTTGAAGTTATCGGAAAACAACAACTTCATAATTATTGTTCGAAAAAAAACATGTACAGCACATATTACGTATATGGTATAATATGAAAAGAGTTTTCAACACTTGCTAATGATTGATTTTCTTCAGACTTCATCATGAAATTTCGAATGTGGTCCCGTTTTGATATGATGCAGTTCGTATCAAAATTAAAATTTTCAACGATGCTGAATTTAGCATTGAATATAACGAAAAAAAAAAAAAAAGCCATCACCAGTAGATGAACCCCCTCACTCCGGGACATGGATTATACAGCGTTACCACTGGGCCACTGTGGGTTGGTGACAACAAAAGTATATGAACGATTCTTGGGCATTAGCAACGGGAACTCGGATTTTTAAATATTTATATCTCCAAACTCGGGATTCACTTACAAAAAAGCCGCGATACGTATCGAATGAAATTTGATTATCTATTTAATGGTTCTAATGCGATCCCGATTCGAGCTTCACAATTCAGGCCTTCCCCTTGTTGGTCCCAGCAGATCTTCCAATCTTTTTATGTTATCCAAAAAACTTAAATTTACAATACCTGATGTTTTTTACCAACTTAACCCTTTGTTTCTAGGCGACCGAATCCTTGAACGTATTTTTTAGTTTCATGATCCCCTGCACAAACTTGCCGCAGAACGAAAAACCTACAAATAAGGCTCGTTTTAAACTTTCTAGAAAAGCGTGTGCCAAAACTGGTAATTCCTTACCCTTTTAGTTGAGAGGAAAAGTCAAGGATGATAGACATTTGATTCGATCTGCGAAAAAACTGACCACGATCAAAGATGGCAAGTGTGCTTTAAAAAGATAGATTGTACAAGTGAAGGGTGTAAAATATTCAAATTATTAGACCGGGTTATGAAAACCGAAATGAATGAAAGGGCAAATCTTGGGAAATTATTGAATCAGTTAGATATCAAAGATAATCAAAAACGCTTCTGGGATCAAACGTGCTGTTTTCCACTCTATGTATATCGGGAACTCATAAGATAGTCCGAGGGAAGAGAAAATTGGAACAATTTGGAAAAAAACATTGGAACGAATTGAAAGTAGGGAAAATTAAAATTGACAGAATATCTCACTCGTAAAAGAAGGAATTCTAAATTTTTCGCTTCCTCTATGTCTCTGCATCCATTCTTTTAAGCTCTTGCGTTCCTTCGACATTTTATTCTTTTTGTCTTCAAAGTTTCATTCACACATTCCAACAATTCTTTCTTCAGTCTACCTCTCTATATGCTACAATTCGCCATAGCTAAATACACTCTTCAAGGAAATCCTGGAGTTGAAATTTGACGAGAAGGAGCTTAAATTATAGCAGGGACAGGAAAAGAAGTCGAACTCTGCAAAAGAAGAGAAAAGAGTTGAAGAGAGTAAACAGGACACAGATGGCACATATTTAGAACTGGAATTGCCAGAAAATGATATCTGGTTAATCTGACAGGCAAAAATACACCGATGCGGAGAATTTTCCAAAAAAGAGAAGAAAATATTATAACAAACCTAACTCCCTACGGCCCTGCGTTACAGGGCGAGGAGTAAGGAGACACCTTACACGACACTAACATGAAAACCCTGACCCACACCTATCGGTCTCGTGCTACCCTCAGCCATGTACGGTCGTCATCTAACCGTTTCCTCCGTAACATCTTCTACTAAAAAGAGCATTTAAGCCTTCGGGCCTGAGATGATCCCATAAACTTGTATTTACAACACCTGATGTTCTTCAGTGACATAACCTTAAGTCTTGCGGTGTTCAAATACTCAACCCCATCCTTTAATTTCGCGACTACCTAAAACACTTCTTATTACAATTTAAAATAATGCCATCAATCACTGACTAACACGCCATTGCAACTACGAGCGATTTTGCAGGCTGTAATACAATATGCGAGTAGCAGAAAGAAGACTGGGAGCGTCATGTCTGCTAAGTGGCAGTCGGAAATCGAATAGTCCTTGTGAACAATCGCTAGGCTGATCGCTGTTCGCATCTGGCGGTGAGAATGAGCGCCCGGGTTGCATCTCTAGGCGCTCCACGTAACTATTTGTGTTCAGTAGTCACGAGAAGAAATTGAAAAGTTATTTCAAGTGTTTCTTCTTTTTAAGCCAATTCAATATATTTTCGTCAAAATTCTTTCGATTTGTGGTTCCTGGAAGTTTGTCTCTGACGATATTGTTCAGCGTAATCATTTTCATTCAAGTATTTTGCTTGAACCCTTTTTTCACCGCTCGTATGAAGCGACAGTGATAGTGGTGTTAGTGTATTAGTAGCTCGCTCCGTTTACTGGGCAGGATAGTTCAGCTTCAACTTTCGAGCGAGAAATTCATTGTCATTTCTAAGACTAAGTTAAACGCGCAACACTCTTCAAGTTGGTTTATATTGCTGATTTTAGTTGCCAATCTTCTTTCCGCACTTTAGTTTTGACTCTAATTAAGAGAGGTCCGAGAAAAAATTGAGACAAGTCACACAAGTGTTAAGTAACAAAAAGTGATCATATGTTTGTGTCGAATAGTCTGCACTCTTCAGAATGCTGTGAAATGAAGTGTTTTTTTCCTCCTTGAAATTTTGCTGCTGTAGGAATTTACTGGTCAGATTTTATATACCTCCAATTTCGTCGCGATAGATCGTTCCGGGAACTTCGTGGTCACATCTTTTGAAGCCTACAGCTGTCAAAAGTTTCCGAACTACCGATGAAGGGTGTCCCAGGTCAACTTGACGAGACTTACATATCGGTATGAAATATCGAAAACTCCTTTCCCGAAAATTGTTAGAAATTTTATTTTGCGAGTTATGAATAAATAAAGCTGGAACAATCAACGGTGGTCACACATGAAGTTGGACCTCTGCTCACGCACAAACGGCTGCTCAGAGTGCGCTGCTGATTGTTCCAGCTTCATGCATTCATAACTCGCAACTAAAATTTCGAACAATTTTTGGGGAAGGAATTCTCGATTTCTTTTTCGATTTTTTACACAGCTATGTAAGTCCTGACAAGTTGACCTGGGACACCATGTATATATTTTTAAGAATATTGAAAATGACGCATACGCATAGACACACGGGTGGAAACGCGGATTCAAATTAGATGATTAACCCGGATCAGATAAAAATTGAAGTAATTAGGTCGAACTTTGACTGACCTTTCTGAATATCAGTTGATTGCCTTAATAATTAGTTTGGATTTAAAAATAATTTTTCTTACATACATATGAACATCTACAAAAAGAAAGATATTGATTAACTTGATTTGATAAAATAGCAATTTACAAAATAATTAAAGTATAAACGTCCTTGATAGTTATTTTAACTTCCTGAGACTTGTGAAAGAAGGAAATTAAATAGGGAAAAATGATCGCAATAATAAAAAAACTTCAATTAGATACTTTTGTTATCTTGGTAAAAGAAAAACCTTAAGTTTTCAGCGGGATTTTCTACAGACGAAAATATTTATTTATCTATAACAGATCTTTTTACATCCCCTTTTTTTATCTCTCTTCCTTCATTCACAACTCTTACGAAGTGAAAATAACTTAAAGGCACCACAAAATCATGCTGGGTGCTGTTTGGTGCGTTATTCTGTGTCACGGAGTTTAAAAAATTATGCTCCATCAAAACATGGCGTCTGATAGTATGACAGCCACGCACTGCACAAACCTGATAACCCTAACATATATTTGAGATTGGTATATGCTACAACATATTTGTTTGTTTATAATATTGTACAACCTTTTTTTCATAGTTCGATGTCAGCGCCAAATTTACGAAAAAAATCTCACAAACTATGATACAGTCTGAGAAAACGTTGCATAGGTTAATTTCTATCTATTGACGTAAAGGGTAAATGGACAATAATTTACGAAGCTGACTGCGAGAAAACAATGAATCAGTAAATCATGGGATCGTTTTTGTTATGGAACATGCGAAAGACTTTTGTTGTTCTCCATTAACGAAACATCCATTTAGGTAACCACACTCTTGGCTTATTTCGAGAAAAAACCAATAATAAAGCATTATGTTTCCGAAGGATTTTTTCCAAGAAGGTAAAGAAAGTAATGTTTTATAATAATGATAATAATAATTTTTAATACAGCAATATCAAATCAGCAAACAAAATGTGATATATAAACGTTTTGATATTGATGTATGCTGTTGCTTTCCACAAGGCGCCTTCGTGCTAGTTTTGGTCCATCGTAAGTCATGCTGCATTCTATCCTTCACCTTGAACGCCTTGTCCTGTCGATTGCTTATTGGTATAAACATGTTCTTCTTAGTCTTGCGAAAGGCTTCTTTTTTTTAGCATGAAATTCATCAGCTTTTCAATTAGCTCCATCTCATCTTTTATTTGTATTTCTGCATGATCCCCGCTGCGTCTAGCCTCCGATATATGACTCCTACCGAGTTGATCTATCATCTAGAACTTTCCTTCAAAAATCTATTTACAAATGCTTTGGTGAAGTATATTGAGCTTCAAACATGATCCCAAGGGTAGCCAGGAAAATTTACGGTGGCAAACCTCATTCCTAAAAAAGACATGAAATACGACTCCCTGGTTCGAATCAACCTCTAGCACGGTCGCTCACGCATAGACATTAAGGGTTTTTCTTCACCACCATCTCTTAACCATAGTCTGCGATCCCTTATTAAGTTTTGTAACTCTATTCAGCAGAATCTCTAAGCAACGGTTCCTTTTATCCACAACACGAGAACGCGCTTAGAGGTTGTATTAATCAAATCTTGGACATAGGAGTACAAACTACCATAATTGATTCTACTATATAAAATTTTATAATCTTATTTGCAAACCTTATTATTGAATGTATTATACACGAGGGCAGGTGTGGGAGTTCCAGAAGTAACACTGTAGATCCCTGTACAGAAAGCTCTAACCGGCTCTTCAAACTGAAAACGCACACTATTCTTTTGTTGGTCAAGTATATAAGTTTGTCCGTCCCACGTGCAAGCAATAATTTCATCAGCACCATCTTTCGTAACATCTAAACGGTATAGTGCAAAAATATGATGATCGACTTGCATTGACCTGAAAGCATACAAATTAGGTTTCAATTCAAAAAATGCTTATAGGCGTTTTCACGGAGAATGTTATTTAACTGAACCAGCTTTCAAAGGTCATTCTACACTTATAAGTCAAGTAACAATGCATGGAAATTTACAAACCCTCTGGAATAGAGAAAAGCACATAGCCTTTAGAGCAACCCTCATGAAAAGATGAACCACAGCTCTCCTGAGCGATACTTGGAAATTGGAAGAAAAATCATGCCATTTCAGAAAAAAATTTGAGGTCCTATTACTTATTAGTTTTTTCGATTAGTGGGAAAATTGATGTAAAAAAGTTCCTCCTCAATCTCATTTGGCACATCCAGACTTTTATTTGTGATGTTCACAATGTTGCAACGTTTCGGTAACGTACTGGTATCCTCTTCAGGCTATTCCATAGGAACGAAGCGAAGGAAAAAAAATAATACTTATATTTCTTTCTGAATTGAAAAAGGAGAAATAGAATAATAATATTTTATGGAAGTGGTTTCCTGCCATGGTATTTGGTCAATTTTCTTGTGTCATAAGTCAGGAGAGGTCAATTATTTCGTCAGACTTGTGGTTATACTTTTATAAATATCACTAAATTAAAATTATGTTTCAAACACCTGTGTAAACTAATTGTAATCATGTTTTTGGTAAAAATTTAAAAAACTAAATAGATTTTATAATGATAACCGGAGCCTAAGTCAGTGAACCTAAACTCTCGGCGATATTCAGAAAAATGTCCAAACCGATCAAAATATCAATGACCCTCTGACAATAAGTGACAGAAAAGAAATCATTTCAATCAATCTTAATGGTGACATTTCTGAAAATATAAAACGCTTACTCAATAACTATAATATCCAAACTGTCTTCCGAGTTGACTCCAAACTTGACCGTAAAGACCGTTTGGAAACTTTGGATCAATGCAATGTTGTATACAGGTTGAAGTGTAATTACGGTCAAACATACGTTGGACAAACAAAAAGACCCTTAAGAGTACGAAGAGAAGAGCATCGTAATAATATAAGACTCAAACCAAAATACCATGGAATCATCAGCAAACACTTGATTGAATTCCATAATGAAGACATTTCTTTCATTGATTGGGACAATATTGAAATTCTTCATCAGGAACCCAATTATTACAAGAGATGTTTTGCAAAAATGGTACATATCAAGAAAGAAGGTGGTAAAAGTTTGAATAAGATCACTGACCTTGAATACTACTACCCAGCATACAGCATGATCTTAGATTTCCTCACTTGAAATCTTTTTGATTCTTATAAAAAAATGATTAAACTAAAAATAATTCCAAATTCATGATGTGATTTAAAAAAAAACGATATCCTTCCAATTCCTACATTTGCGCCTATAGAACGGCTAACATTGTAACATTCTCGTGAATCCTTATAATAGAGTACAGGTTAAGTATATTAAGGGGGACGTCTACTTTTTTCGTGGCAAAAAATCGATTTTTTTTTGTACGTATTTCTTATCTAAAAGATATGAGAAAAATGCTGTTAAATGGATTTAGCCAA
>WSXT02118260.1:0-11013 GCA_011762715.2 Neuroterus valhalla | reverse complement strand
AGCGCGAGGTGAGATTACCATCGAGCGCGAAGCGCGAGATCCGATAGGCGCGCGCCGCAGGCGCGCTCAAACTTGCGAGCGAAGCGAGCCGCGCGCAAAGCGCGCGATGAGAATGTGCCCGCGCAGCGGGCAAATTTTTTTCGAACAATTTTCAACCAGAAAGAATAAAAGGAGTGAATTTTTCATCATATTGTTGGATTTCTAAGCAAAAACGACGTATCTTCAAACAAAGAAGCTAAATCTGGTACCATAAAAAGTTTATTCTCTGAAGGAATTGTTCAATTTTCAAAAATATAATCAAATCTTCATCAATATGATTGGATTCTCACCAAAATAATGGAATTTCCAACCAACAAATATGAAAGTTAGACAAAAAATATAACAGTAGACTTTAAAAAGAAAATAAATAAACTTTCAAGCAAAAACAGTTCGCATTTAATCGGTGAAACTAAGAAAAGAGAAGAGCAGGGGGATAGAGTTAGAACGTGTAGCATGTTTTAAACAAAAAAGAATTTTTATGAAGAACAGTATTACTTCTGATAATAGAATAACTTCTGATAAATAAACAATTTGAACCAGAATTATCTTTTTCTGAAGCCCACTTTTAAGCTTCCTTCAGAATACGCAGCAATTATTATTAGATATATTTTGATCAGTTTTATAAATTATTATAAAGATTATAGAATTTTGAGATTGACTGTATGCAGAGAAATTCCTCAACTAATGGGCAGGATATAACCGTTAAAACCTTCTTCGTATTTCAGCGCGTGTCTGACACAATGTGGCTTTTTTCACTGTCTTTTTTCACGCTCTGTTACGGGAGGGAGGAGGGGGAGTATTCTATTCATATATATGTAACTTTTGAAAATTTGAAAAAGAAACAAATAACTTGTAGTACAGCTAAATTTCCGAAAAAAAGTTATTTTCGAACAAATAAAAATTAATTGGCAACCAAGACAGATGAATTTTATATCCAAAATGTCAAATTTTCATAAGAACTGTTGAATTTACGATCATGAAAGATGCCTTCATCAAAATAGGCCATTTTAAAACCAAATAATTGGATTACTAGCGTACAAAAATGAATTTCCAGCCAGACAATCCATTTATCTGACAGAAGAGATTAAAACTTAACCAAGAACAATTACATTTACAGCTTAGGAAGATGTTTTCAACAAAACAGAGCTTCTTCAACATGATGATTGAAGTTTGAACAAAATAATTCAATCTTCAACCAAATTCTTGAGTTTTTGCCCCTAAAAAGATCAATTTTCAACCAAGAAGATTGATTTTCTTCCCAGAAGAGGATTTTTTACCAAGTTTATTTTTCGACAGAAGGGATTGATGTTCTCTCAAAAAAGAGGAATAGATCAATTTTTTACAATGTAATCATTTTATAATCCATGCAAAACAAATTTTTTACTGGAAAAGATAGGTTCTCAAGCAAAAATTCAATTTCCAGAATTTTTAGAGTCCAGAATAATTTTCAACCGAAAAGGAACGTATTTTCAAGCAGAGGATTTCAACCAAACATACAAATGCCCAACTTGATAGTTGATTCGTCACCGAAATAGATGAGATTTTAATGAACAAAATTGATTTTCTGCAAAAAAGACAAATTTTTAATCAAATATGTGCATTCTCTACCAAACAGTGGAATTTCACGACCATCAAAGGATACATTTGAAACTAGAAACGGAATATTTGAATTTTCCCCTCAAAAAAATGCCCCTTAAAAATGAATTTTAACAAAATAGCCCAAGCTTAGAAATCAATGGTAAATTTGCAACAACAACAAAATGAATTTTTTATACGGAAGAATAATATTTTACCAAAAAGACAAATATTCTAATACAAAAAACATCTTTCAAAAAATTGTTGAATTTTAAAGCCAAAACGACAATTTATCTACACAACTATTGATTTTTTTATTCAAAAATATTATTTCATAACAAGAAACTCAATTTTCAAAAAAATAATTCATGTTCATTTCAAATTGTTGAATTTTTTCAGCCAAAGAGACGAATTTCATCAAAAATATGAAAATTTTTGGATTTTCACAAGGAAATTCAATTTCCGAGCTAAACAATTAATAAATTTTAAACAAAATAATTTAATTAGGAACAAACAAGGTTAACCCCCTAAAAAATGAATTTTAACAAAATAGTCCAACCTTAGAAATAAATGGTAAATTTCCAACAACAACAAAATGAATTTTCTATTAGGAAGAATAATATTTCACCAAAAAGACAAATATTCTAATACCAGGAACATATCTAGAAAGATTGTTGAATTTTAAAGCTACAAAGATGATTTATCTCCACAACTGTTGAATTTTCTTTTAAACATGATTTTACAACAAGAGACAATCTTCGATCAAAACAGTTTATTAACCTTTATTATCAAACTTTTTACTGGAAACGAGATTCTTCAACGAAATACGATAATGAAAAAGGTGAATTTCCAACCAGAAAAGATCAATTTTTAACCATGAATGGAATAGTCCGACAAACCAGTTCACACAAAGTTTCGCACAAAGTTTAAACTAACAAAAATTTAATCAAAATATAATTAAATCTTCAACAAAATACCGAAATTTGAAACCAACAAATGTTAAAGTTAGAAAAAAATATAGCAGTAGACTTTCAAAATGAAATAAATAAACATCAAAGTGGGAAAACTAAGAAAAGGGAAGAGGAGGAGGGAAGAGCTAAATGTGAAGCATGCGTTAAACAAATAAGAATTTTTACAAAGAATAGTAGTTTAAATAACCATTGCAGTTCCTCTTCCAGACTACGAAGAATATCATGTCAGACAACCGGAAATTTTCCCATCTTTAACTAATTTCATGAAGGTTATACATTTATTTAATTGAAATAATTTTCTTTCACGCCATTCTTTTAGTTAATAAAATCTTACCCATTTCAAGTGCGTATTAAATTTATAATGCAATTGAGCTGATATAATTTTCATATCTTAGGATTTACTGTGATTCCCGATGTTTCAAACAATCAAAACTGAAGAAAAATCTGGGTAGTAAATCTAATCCAGGAAAGAATGACTAGATTCCTTTATCCGATACCTTCAGTTTGAAAGGATTCATATAATCATTCGAAGCTTTCAACCAAATTGTTTTACGAGCAAAAAGGAAAGGGATAAGAAGTGTTAAGCCAACATGTTAAAAAATCCAATTCATGTGGAAATTGCACATATATCTAATGTAGTAGGTCGATAATAGGTTCTTCAGTGTTGACCTTCCGAGTGCATTGACTCTTTTTCCAATAGTCATGTTCCACGCAAGTTGAAGTCCTTTTTACTGTATCAAAAGCACTAGGACTATTCTAGAAAGCAATTAAAATCTAATAGAAAAGAAGAGACCATAGTCTTGGGAAAATTTTTGAGAAAGTTTAACTGTACTGCACGATATTTTAGATGATTCCTACTGAAACAAAACATCCCTTCCTGAATATCCACAGAAAAGCAGGAAGAACATTTTTGTTACAACATATTCATGATGTTATCAAAATAAGATTCTCCTTACAAGGAAGGTACCCGAGGTGTACCTCACCGATATTCCTCAACTTGTGATATATTGTAGTGCACCAAAAAAGATGTGACACGTATTATTTTATACGTGCTGATTCGTCCAGTTAAGGAGTAAAAACCACCCCTGAAGTTAATCACCCAAAATGAATTTTTCTTCAATTTCTCGTGAACTAATCCGAATTTTTCAATGAAATAAAATTGATATTACTTGTCACTTAATATCACGTATTTGTACGATGTTTGTACCAGGATTTATTCGAAAACCCCCTTGAAAGGGGACAGTTGAAAACAGTTGAAGCAGTTGAGGATTTTTCATAAACAGCCCTCAAAAATGAGTAATTCATCCCTGAAATTCATTCTCGAACATCGTTTTTTTTTATTTGCCAAAAACTCCTTCGAATTACTGATTAAATTCAAATTTGTAATATTAGCTACTTCACGACCAGCTATTTGAGCATAACTTTTAACCTCGATCGTGCACCAACCCTTATTTTCGTTAAAAAAATTGCACGTTTTTTGATAAAAATTAGTTAAAGTAGTCCACTGATTTTCTTTATTTTGCTATATTTTGTAGTACCTTGTGAAAGTTTTAGGCAAGCATTTTTTTCAAGTGCTAATTCGTCCATTCAAAGGGTGAGAATTGCCCTCAAAGTTCACCCCCAAAAAGAGTTTTCATTGACTATCTCGAAAACTATTGTAAATTTTGCAATGAAACCGACGTCAAAATATTCCTAATCGAAAGACACTTCTACGGGCACAGTTTTCATACCGAAGGGTTGCAACCCCTGCTTCTTAAGGGGGTAAAAGTTATATTTTTTCTTTTTTTCGATACAAAATTTATTAAAATAGCTGGATTTTATTTTTAAAAAAGCGCTGTAATTGAGAACATGGAATATTTCATATAAAATTTTGAATTTTGTCGAAAAAAAATTTTTTTCTAAGGTGTTTTCCAACGGAAACTATTTTATTGTTAGGTAGTGATATGACATTATTCACCAAGGGACTTTTTTTTTATTCGTAATGTTTCTATGTTTAAAATTAAAAAATAGCAGAAAAAGAAAATTATAAATTATTTACTATGAATTGAGAGGTCCTTAACTCATTTTTCAAGACAAAACCCGAATAAAAGATATGAATGATAAATATAAACATAGTTTAAATTATTTTTATTGAAAATTCATTATTTTCAACAATTTCTTCGAAAAACATAGTTGTACAATAATTTAAACTGAAAATTCGTGTAAATAAATTTTACAATTGGAATTCAATTAAAATTCGCAAAATATGAAAGTGTTCGTGCTCGTATGCAGAGCAATAATGGTGTTCATCAAAAAGTGTTTCAAACACAATGTTTTCTTACACCATGAATATCGAACGATTGCATCATGTTCTCAATTACAGTGCTCTTTTTTGTAATAAAATCCAGGTAGTTTGATAAATTTTGAATCGAAAAAAATAGCACTTTTACCCCCTTAAAAGCAGGAGCTGCAACCCTTCGGTATGGAAACTGCGCCCATAGAAGTCTTTTGATAAGGAATATTTTGACGTCGGTTTTATTGCAAAATTTTCAATAGTTTTCGTGATTTTCAATTAAAACTGTTTTTGGGGGTGAACTTTGAGGGCAATTTTTACCCTTTAAATAGAAGAATTAGCACTTGAAAAAAGTGCTTACCTAATACTTTCGCAAGGTACTACAACATATAGCAAAATGAAGAAAATCAGTGGGCTACTTTAATATATTTTCATTGAAAAACGTGCAATTTTTTCATTGAAAAATAAGGGTTGGTACACCATCGAGGTTAAAAGTTATGCTCAAAAAGCTGGTCGTGAAGTAGCTAATATTACAAATTTGAATTTAATCAGTAATTCGAAGGAGTTTTTGGCAAATAAAAAAAACGATGTTCGAGAATGAATTTTAGGGATGAATTACTCATTTTTGAGGGCTGTCTATGAAAAATCCTCAACTGCTTCAACTGTTTCCAACTGTCCCCTTTCAAGGGATTTTTCGAAAAAATCCTAGTACAAACATCCAATTAAGTGACAAGTAATATAAATTTTATTTCATGAAAAAAATTCGGAGCAGTTCACGAGAAATTGAAGAAAAATTCGTTTTGGGTGATAAACTTCAGGGGTGGTTTTTACCTCTTAAGTGGACGAATCAGTACGTATAAAAAAATACGTGTCACATCTTTTTTGTGCACTAAAACATATCACAAGTTGAGGAAAATCAGTGAGGTACACCTCGGGTACCTTCCTTGTTAGTCCAGTATGTATATTTAGTCGGATTCCTATATGTATCATTGCAATTCATCGGGTAAGAAAAATTGTTTTCGCCATCTTTAGGGTACCACATAGGGAGCTTAAATCCAAGTTTTCGACCATCAACCCTCAAATATCTTTTTTGATTTCGCTGCTATCACAAAACTTCTAACAGAAAGTTGTAATTCACACGATTTTCTTCAATATTTGTTTAAAACTTTTTTTGTAAGAGCAATTGTTTACTTACCGTAGCGTTTGAAATTTGCGCGCACTGTCACTCGGTAGTTGGTAGAGCTAGATTGCGAGCGCTGTGCCGCATTGAATTATTCTAAGTTTCGTTGTTGGAATGGAGCTCAACATTTTTTCTCTTTCTTCTTCATTTTTTCCAATGAAATATGATTTCGGCTGTTTTTGTGCCTAATTTATATTGCAATCGTCTATTATTTTCTATTTTTATTTTTTATTTTTCTTGTTTTTAAACTTAACTTTGATTATTTTCTATCGGCATTTAAATTATTTACTATTGTTCAACATAATTTTATATGATTATTCATATGATTTCTCTTGTAACTTAGACGAATAAATGAAAAAATCTAAAAAATGGACAATGACAACATTTTTACAGGAATTCAATAACAAAACTTAATTACTAAAATTGTGAGATTCATGTTACAAACCTCACAATCTTCAATTCATGAATATGCAATCTGTGATGAAATATCAAGGTTTTCGATCATCTTGAGTTTTTTTTGTTTGACAAATTTACGAAAAATCGTTATATTTCTTCAACATTTACGCTGCTGTAAAAATGCCTAAAAATTTCAACGTTGCATCAGTATTTTTTTTATATTAATGTGATTAGGTATTATGGAAAAAATACCAATACTTTTTCAATTCAAGAGTTGCTATAGTGCGTAAGTTTCCGAAAATTATTTTGTTTATCATAATAATGTACCGACGAATTTCGGAAGTCACGCATCTTATTTTAAAATATTTATCTAAATTTTTTTCCAAAAAATTATGTGGTGCTGAATTTTGAGTTATATTTCTTCAACAATATTTCACGCTGCTATAGATATACCGTTGATAATATTCAAGACGCAGAAACATTGTTTGTAAAATTCAGAATAAAATAACTTTTGAGTAGAAAAGTTTTAGATTTTTTTTCACTGTGAGGAAAAAAATTCGAAAATTTATTAAGCTCTGTAAGAAATTTTTTCTTTGGAAAGTGAATATTTATTTATAAACTGAAATAAAAACTTCTTTGGCCTAAATATTTTTGTGGCAAAATGATACTCGTAGAATTTCGAGAAAATGAATCATGAAAAAAACTGCCCAAATTGCACTTTGACTTTTCACAATCTTAGTCCCCAAACATCGAATCTTGACTAAATGAGAATATTATTTTATATTGTTTATTTAACTGACTTATTACTATTATTTCAGAAGTCAGTTAAATTACCAGCATATTCGGTATAAATCTATATTAGCCAAAATTCTTTAGTTGGAAACTAAGATTTTTGAAATCAAAGCGCCATTTCCGTTGTTGTTTTAATTCTTGTTTTTTCAAGATTTATAATTTGACCAAAAATTGTTGTATCATCAAAGTTTTTGTTCAGTCCATCAGCAAGGATAACTTTTGGAGCAAAAAATTCATACCTTAATCAATTTTCAAATTTTACTACATTACCTCGAAAAAAAATCAAACATTTCTCGACTCAAAGTTTTCATTTAACGTGAGTTTTTCTTCTTTATTCATATTTTTTCAAATTTATGTTCATTGCCTATGTAATATTCTTGTCTTTGATGTTTAATTATATTTTGAACCATACAAACAATATTTTTATACTATTAGCAGCATGTTCACAGTAGCCTGAAATTGTTGAAGAAATGTAACGATTTTCTAATAATTTGTGAAAAAAAAAACTCAAACTGATCAAGAACCTTGAAATATCATTACAGATTGCACATTCATAAATCAGAGAATGTAAGGTTTGTGACATGAATTTCACAATTTTAGTGAATAAGTTTTGTTATCGAATTCCTGTGAAAATTTTCTCATTCTTCATTTTTGAGAATTTTCCATTCATTCTTCCAACAAAAAAGAGAAATCATATAAATAATCGTATAAAATTATATTGAAAAATAGTAAATGATTGAAATGCCAATAAAAATAATCAAAGTTGAGTGTAAAAAGCAAGAAAAATAAAAAATAAAAATAACAAATAAAAGATAATTGCAATATACATCATGCACACAAAAAAATAGTCAATATCATATTTCACTGAAAAAAAGAAAAAAGAAAGAGAAAAAATGTTGAGCTCCATTCCATCAACGAAACTTGAATTAATCTAGTCAACGCTCGCAATCCAGCACTACCAACTACCGAGTTACAGTGCACGTAACTTTCAGACGCTACGGTGAGTAAACAATTGCTCTGATAAAAAAAGGTTTCAAACAAAAATTGTAGATGATTGTGTAAATTACAACTTTTGTTTTTAAAATTTTGCGATAGCACCGAAATGAAAAAAGATATTCGATCTCAAAAGTTTGCCACCCTCTCTATTTGTACAATCAAGTTTCAAGCAACAAATAAGCAAAATTCGAAAAAAATGTTACGTATTAATTTGTAAAGCTCAGTTTTCTCATGAAAAATGGTAGGCACTGTTTTTTTGAATGAATCAAAAATACTACAGTTAGTCTCGATACAAGGAATCACCCCTTAATTCAAGATGGCGGACAACCTGCAAAGGGTTGATGGTCGAAAACTTGGATTTAAGCTTCCTATATTGTACCCTAAAAATTGCATAATAAATTGTAAATATACTGGACTACCTTTCCAAAATGGGAAAACTTCATGCGTGAAATTTTAACATGAACATAGCTGCATTCTCATTTCCTAGTTTCTTATTTCTATTGCAAAACATCGAAGCCGGCGTATTTGTGTGGATCAACGTTGTTAGGTGTCCTTAAAAATTTTCAAAAAGATGTAAGATGTAAAAATGAAGAACGAAACAAAGTGTGCAAAAAATTTGTTTTTGTTTTGTTTCTGAGGATCCTCTTGAAATTGGAGCAATTAAGGTTTTAGTCTGATTGTTTCTAGAACAGGTGGTAATATTCCCAATGTGTGTTGACAATAATACATATCTTAGAAATGTGTACCTATATGGCACTTATAGCCTAGAGCTCGGGTCATTCGACTTATCGATTGTTGCCTTCGTCTAAGCTCTAAGGTCTCAAACTCTCGTCAAGAATTTTTGATAGATGGATTCTAATTATTATAGCCGTCACATGAACCACGTTATCAATTTTAGACTTCTGAAAGTAAGAAATGTATCATGGCCTTCCTGTTGGGAATATGCCAATTATTATTCTTCCCAATAAAAATAGTGCAAGTACTGTTTACTGACAACTAAGAAAGATGTCTTTTTTGTCATACAAAATGAGTTTCAATAAAGCAGGAGGGATTATTATCTGAAGAGTTGAATTTTCGCAAAGACAGGTGACTCTAAGAATATTTTTGCATTTCCAACATAATAACGAAATTTTTATAAAATTAATTAATTTCAAACCATATGGTTGAATTATCAAGCTACAAAGATGAATCTTAAAGAAATGGTCGAATTTTCAGAAAAGGAGAATCAAATTCAAATGGAAACTGTTGTATTTTCATCTAATTCTAGCCAAAAAAGATCAATTTTCCAAGGTAAAGTTGAATCCTCAATTCGAAAAATCAAACTTGGAACAAAGAAGTTCATTTTCTACGAAAGAAAAAAAGATTTTCTATGGATTTTAATTTCGAGTCAAAAGATGGATTTTTGTGAAGACAGTTGTATTATCAACAATAAAATTAATTTTAGACTACAAAATATGCATTTTTCAACAGCACATTAATTTTCGACGAAAATTTTTAGTTTCGGAGCTAAAACGACGATCTATCTATTTCCAACAAAACATGTAATAGTTGATCTTTTCTTTCATAAGTTAAACTACAAACGCACATTTTTTACAAAATAGTTGAATCCCTAACAAAAATAGATGACCTTTTCAATGAATTACAAAATTCATAATTGAAAAGCTGAATTCAAAATTAAAAAAAAATTAATTTCCAATCAAGAACATCATCATCGTCTCAATAAAGACGAGTTTTGAATTGAATTTTTATGCAGAACAGTCAATCGCAAATAAATTGGATCAAATTGATTAATTGAATTGAGAAATCTGAAATTGAAATAAAAAAAGAAGTCAATCTTGCTTCCAACATCTAAAATTCGGGTTAAAATCTGCAATCTCTGTGATTTAAAATGAAAAACCAAGAATCCAACGACTTAATTTGGACAAGCACCTTCGAATATAGCTATTACTGAAAAAAAACGTGAAGAAAAAAAAGCGAAAAGATTACAGAAAAAGCAACCTCCAAACCCTCTTCTTTCTCTTTTTTCTATCTTTCGTATTTTTTCCCACAGAACAAAAATATTCGAAATATGTACCAACGTTTCGGTGTTTCCCCAACACCTTTATCAAGGTAAAAAATCTACATAAGGTAGAGAGTAGCTTGGCTTTCTCTCAGGGTTTGACCTGCTTGGAGATTTTTTTACCTTGATAAGGGTATTGGGTGAACGCCAAAACGTTGGTAGGTATTTGGGATATTTTTGTTTTGTTAAAAGAAAAAAGGAAAGACAAAAGAAAAAAGGAGATTTGGAGGTTACTTTCTCTTCTATCGTTCCTCTTTTCTCTTGGCGTTTTTCCTTATTAATAGGTATATTCGAAGGTGCTTTTCCAAATAAGTCGTTGGCTCCTTGATTCTTTATTTTCATTTTCAGGAGTTGCAGATTTGAATAACAACCAATTCTAGAAAAGAAACAAGTTTTCAACAAAATTGATCAATGCTCAATAGGGTGGTCCAAAAATGCATTACAAAAAGTGGGTAATTATTCAATTAAATTTAGCAAAAATAATTGTTTAAACAAATTGTTAATGTTCATAGCTATCTTCTTGTAGATTAATACTACATAGTTGAAGTTTTTTCTGAAATTTTAAACTTTCTATCACTTTTCAATTAGAGTGAAGTAATAATTATTGCATTTTAAAAAACAAATTATTTAAGGGGGGAAATAGGTTTAGGAAGGAGTTTTTTTAAACGATTTTCGTGATTTTTTTGGCAATGAAGGAATGAATGTAATTCATTTATACTTTGTGGACATTTTT
>WSXT02118249.1:0-11013 GCA_011762715.2 Neuroterus valhalla | reverse complement strand
GCTTCGCACTAGGTGTCCAACATGATATTCTACAGGAAGTTTTCTACAAATTGATATCCAGGGTGACCAATATTAACTTCGAAAGTGATGACGATGGTCCCTGTGCAAAAGGCTTTGCACTCGGTGTCCAAAATCATATTCTACAGGAAATTTTCTACAAATTGATATCCAGAGTGACCAATATTAACCTCGAAAGTGATGACGATGGTCCCCGTGTAAAAGGCTTTGCACTGGGTGTCCAACATGAAATTCTACAGGAAGTTTCCTAAAAATTTATATCCAGGGTGACCAATATTAACCGCAAAAGTGATGACGATGGTCCCTGTGCAAAAGGCTTTGCACTAGGTGTCCAAAATCATATTCTACCGGAAATTTTCTACAAATTGATATCCAGAGTGACAAATATTAACCTCGAAAGTGACGACGATGGTCCCCGTGAAAGAGGCTTCGCACTAGGTGTCCAACATGATATTCTACGGGAAGTTTTCTACAAATTGATATCCAGGAAGACCAATATTAACCGCGAAAGTGATGACGATGGTCCCCGTGCGAAAGGCTTTGCACTAGGTGTCCAAAATCATATTCTACAGGAAGTTTTCTACAAATTAATATCCAACGTGACCAATATTAACCTCGAAAGTGATGACGATTGTCCCCGTGCAAAAGGCTTCGCACTAGGTGTCCAAAATCATATTCTACAGGAAGTTTTCTACAAATTGATATCCAATGTGACCAACATTATCCTCAAAAGTGATGACGACGTTCCCCATGCAAATAGCTTTGTACTAGGTGTACTAGGTGTAAGATTGTAATGAATAAAGAAGTGAAATCCCTCACAAAAACATTAAAAATGTTAGAAAAGAGCTAATTCGTCCTGTTTCATATTTAATGGAAATATTCTGACCGTAAATGTAGTGAGAATCTCGTGACATTTTCTATGCCAAATCCACCTTCTTGTTAATATTTCCACATATGAAAGCTTTGAAATTAACTCGAGCTAACTTTCGAGATAATTGCTTAGTTATTCAAACAATAAGTTAATGATATTCTAACCATTCTTTTCCGGACACGAGTTTTATTATAAGATATGGTCAATCGTCTTTTCTCGATATTTTGGCCAAAAGTTATTAGCGGCTCGCTGAAAAGGAAGAACTACCTACATGATCATTACAATTTCCGCTCCGAGAATATTCTGTATCGTCTATTAATTTAACTTTTCATGTTTCTTATAAACATACACACACTGTCAGAAGTAATTGTTATTTTCCCATGCATTGCTATGAAAATTTTGGTACTATAAAAAAATCCCCAAAACAGAAGATAATTGATGAAGTTTTTAGGGTTCTTGGATCGGAAGATTGGAAAAATTTTTAAAAATTCATTTTGTAAGTTATATTGCTTTGACTTTACAGCGAGCTGCTAATAACTTTTGGCCAAAATATCGAGGAAAGACTATTGACCATATCTTATAATAAAACTCGTGTTCGAAAAAGTATGTTTATAATATCATTGACTTGTTGTTTGAATAACTAAGCAATGATCTTAAAGTTAGCTCGAGTTAATTTCAAAGCTCTCATATGTGGAAACATTACCAAGAAGGTGGATTTGGCATAAAAAATGTCACGAGATTCTCACTACATTTACGGTCAGAATTTTTCCATTAAAGATAAAACACGACGAATTAGCTCTTTTCTAATATTTTCAATGTTTTTGTGAGGGATTAACAGATTATGCAAAATTTTAAAATTCGGGTTCCCAGCCTCCAGTTTTCAAGTGATTCGTAGTAGCGATGTAATGTTTTAAAACTTCATCTCTGTCGTACATTAAGACCCTGAAGTGAAAAAACGCGTTTGATCGTCGATCGATTTATTTTCATTTGACATCATGATCAAATATTTTGTCAAATTATTATTATGAAATATAATGATTATTATTATGGTCTCTATAATCCACTTTTAAATCAAACAAAAAACTGAAACCAAAATTATTTGAAAGAAAGTTGAAAAATTTTAGACAATCCATCATACTGACTGAAACTTTTTAGGCAATTGCGTTATATAGTCTCAGAACAAACGAATCATGGCTATTTCCGAAAATTTTCCGAACTGCGCAGTTTTGTTACACTGCGTAACAGTCTATTAAAGGCACTATTTGAACTAAATATGCTGTACTCAAAATCAAACATTCTCTATCGGTTTAGTTTCGAACCGGTGAATTCAAGTGATATTGAAATAATAAATCGATTCCAGACATTAGTTATTATACGTACCTGTACCTCCGCAGGAGGTACCACATGAAATTAGATCTGCGCAGTGGATATCCAAAATACATCACCCTACGCAGTAGGTACCTTTAGCCCTGAAACCTGCGCATTAGGTACCTAACGTTATTAGAACTGCACAGTATTTTACAAGTATGCTCGACCCTTCACTAGGGTGACCAAACTTGCTTATTTCTCAGGACATGTCCTGATTTTGCGTGCTTGTTCTGATATTCTGATTTTTCACCAAATGTCCTCATTTTCTGTAAGTTCCCGTAAAAAAAGCCCGAATATGACGGCAAAGTTCAAGAGCAGCGCGAAGTTTTCAGCAATTTGAATGCATAATTACATAAAAGTTGTGAGTTATATCGATATTTATTTATCTACACTGTCGAAGCAACGCGATACACGCTTTTTTCTGAGAAAAAAGGTCATTAAAAAAATTATGTCCTGATTTTCCGTATCATAGATTTGGTCACCCTACCCTTCGCAGTAGGTATACCCATACTTAGAACTGCACAGAACGAGGGGTGTCGCTCTCTGAAATCTTCGTCGAATAACGGCAGCTAACGCACAATAGCGCGCGTGAAGTCTTGTGAAATCATTGTAGAGTGTCACGAACTTTAGAATTCGACTCAGGCGTAGATGACCTCTGCGCATGCGTATACGCACGTACCCGATAGATCAGCTGTGAATACAAGGTAAAGCATTAACGTTTGCAATCAGATGAATTCGTAAAAAATGGTTGATCAATGTTTCGACTATTTCAATAGATTTCAGAGTGCGACGCCCCTCAGCGCAGAAGTAAGCAAGTTTAATAATATGATGTTATGTTTTTTGGTATACTTGTCCAAAATTTATTTAAGGATTCTCGCGCCACAGTGGCTACAAGGATGACGCGATGTCCCACCAACGTTTTTGTCTCAACATCCTCACAATGCCAAAACATGAAAAAAGTCATTTTCCTTCCTATAACTTCTAAGTTTTACACCGGTTTTTGATGGAATACTTGAACATCAAATCTTATAATGTTTATGATTCTCGACATCATTTTGCAATTTTTTGCTCCACAATTTCTCTTTTACTTCAGAATCTTATTATGACTTGCCCCTTTGAAGAATAATATAGCTATATATTGGAAGAACATGGAAGTTCCTAATTATGAATTTCGGAAGAGTATTAGAAAAACAAAACATCTTCTAATTGACTCTTACCTTAAAACATTTGAAGCATTTACCTTAAAACTTGGATGAGAAAAATTTGATGAATGAATAGAAAGAAATACCGACCGTGCTGCAGAACTCTGTAACCTATTTTCTACATATCTGAAGATGCATTTCTGAGGTCATGATTCATATGTTTCGAGGCGAATGATGCAAAAATTGGTTGCAAATTATAGGTGATAGTATTTGCTTGTTGATTGTAAATTAACGAATTATGTCTGGTATGTTTATCAATGGCTTTATCGTTGGCAACCACAGCGAACCCCAGGAGAGAGTTCGGACTTGTTATCGTGTAATTGCCGCCAATCTTTTTTCCAAAGAAAATACTTTTCTAGTGGATCTATTCATGTCCCATTAGGAGAGATTTCAAGTCCAAAGTCTCGGAAATGCATTATGTAGTTGCCAGTTGGTCGTGGGGGCTGAAGCATGAGCTTTGGACCTACTCCGTCTCGTTGCGGGTTTGATTCCCGCCTCGTACTCTGAAAAAGCTTCAGCGTTCTACGAAGGTTTGTGAGTCTGGTACTTCTAGAGTTCTTGAGGCTCTCTGGGTACAAATCAGTCCTCGTTTTTGGTAGTTCGGAACCCACCTAAGGCTGTAGGTCTTTTTGATCACTAAGTTTGTGATAAGGTGTGTAGAAGAATAGAGATGAAGTTATGTAAAGACCCTTGAACCCATGGAAAGGAGAGAGTATAAACAAATGTTCCAGAAAAGTATCAAAAAACAATACGCTACGCTGAACAAGAATCAACTTGGAAGTTTAGCATAATTTGAGTTCTTTTCTCCGGTCCCTGCAATGTCGCCGCAGTTGGTTTAAGCCAAGGAATGCGCTGATCTGGGTAAGAAAATCGAAACAAAATTCGTTCATCTCCATTTACTTATTGACATAACTATTTTTTGTCATTGCGGAATAAGAATATCATTGTAACATCTCATCAATATTTATTAATTATGAGTAATAATGCATTGAAGTCAGTTTGATGCAATTCCAATTATTTATTCTTTTAGCTTACATTTCAGTCAATTTCACATGAGTCATTAGATTGATCTTTGCTGCACTCTTTTACTGTGGGGAACTGGAGGTCGAGTTTGTTAGCCCACTATTTTAGACGAAACTTCGAAGGGTTAGTGCATTTTCGAAATGTTTGGGACCGTTCATTCTAAGATTCGATTATTCTGTGAACGGCTATGTATAGTACTCAGGAAATGAGATAATTTATTCTTAGGACCTATTTTGACGAGAAAAAAATTATCGGAGTTATACAGGGTGTCCCAGGTCATTACCACCCTTGCAGTATCACTCATCCAATTTTACTTCGAGAGGCGATAACATTTCTTTTTATACTACCTGCGTGGCAACATTAATCTTAATGCGTTTCGAGAACTGCTGACAACTCTTGTGTCTCCATTTACCTAACAACCAGCAAAAGCATGTTCCTATGTTAGTCCGGGAGCCAGTGACAGATTTTTGTCAGTCATTTCCTCTTGTCTGATAATTCGTAAAATGCTTCATTCAGTGGCACCATAAAGAACAGTGAACGTCAGCTGCGGCACTATGGGCGGGTTGGTCAACGGCAGCCATTCACGCACGTAAAATAAAAAAAGATTTTCAGTGATTTCCTCCCGGTAGAAAATTTTCCAGATGATGCTTTACATCACACTTTGATTTAAAGAATTCGTCAGCTGGCTGTGCGTTGGTGGAACGGTCGTCAGCTGATGTAATGAATCGTTTCATGGGGTGTACTTTCGAAAAGGTGATCTGCCCGATATCCTTCGCACTCCATATGCTTATGTATTTTTACGCGCTGATTACGAATATGATAGTGAAAATAAGCGAAAATTTGATTCTTATGGTGGAATCATGAAAGAACCATAAAAATTATGGTTCTTCGAGTTTCTCTCAGCTAATATGCAATACTTAGAAAAATATTCCAGATAAAAGTTTTATATCTCATAAAAAAACATATTTTTAGTTTTATACATTTCTGTTCTACGGGTGATAGTTTCCGAGAAAATAAGTGATAATCTATTTTCGTAAGAAGAACCCATAAAATCATGGCTTTTTGCGTTCATCGAAGTCAATACTAGCAATATCCTGTAGCCAATCACAGGGGTCCCTTCCGGACCCCACGGGACCCGGAAAAGGGGTTTGACCAATATTATTTCTGTGACCAGCAAAAGGGGTGCCTTCCCGCTCCCGATGGAAAATAATGTTGGCCAAAAGCCTACCCGTTTTCAATATCCCACAGGGGGCAGGAAAGCACCCCTGTGATCGGCTACAGATATTGAAAAGGGGTAAAATGATTTATTTACTTGTCATTGACATGAAAGTTATTGTTTTTAATGTGATGAACTTCTTCCAAAATGGAAAATTGGATGCGCAATTATTTTATTCAAATAATCGAATTACCGAAAATTTCCGGAAATCTATGGAACTTTCTTGAATATAATTCGGCGTAATTTATGGTAAGCTACCATAAATAACCTGTAAAATAGTATAAATTACCCAAAATTTTCATGAATTTCTGGAAATTTATGGAAATTTTTTGAATAAAATTTGAGGTAATTTATTGTGAGTTACCATATCTTCCTGTGAAATAACCAAAAATGACCCCGAAAACGTAAATAAAAGTTGATTTCTATTCAATACTCTATTTTTGTATGCAAGTCGACCGCCATTTTGTATCGGCCATTCTGAATTTGGAAAAACAAATATCATTTTCGAATCCAGCGACCCCGAAAACGTGAATAGAAGTTGATTTTCGTTCCATACTCTATTTTTTATGCCATTTGGCCGCCGTTTTGTGTCCGCCATTTGGAATTTTGAAAAACACATATCATACTCGAACTCAGCGACCCCAAAAACTCCTGGATATGTAACTTTCAACATAATTATTACATATTTAGGGGTTTTGACTGGAAATTTGGGATTTCGAACCACTGTGCAATGGGAGAAATGGTGGTAAGAATAAGGAAGGAATATCTAGCAGGGAAGGATAGGAGAGTATTAAAGGAGGGAATTGGAGGATTATTCGTAGAAGAGATAAAGATGAGAGTAGAGATGGAAGATAGTCGGAGTGTATGTAAACGGAGATATGCAGGAAATATCTTAGAAGATAAAAGAGCTGATGGAAGAAAAGGAAGAAGGGATTGGGCTTGTAATAAGAGCAGATTTTAATCCAAGAACAGGATGTAGAGGAGGGAAGGAATGGGGAGAGGAGCGAAGAGGAAAATCCAAAGATAAGGTACCGAATGGGAAAGGGAAGAAATTGTTAAAGTGCCTAGAGGGAATGGGATGGTTCATCATAAATGGAAATATAGAGGAGAATGAGGAAGGTAAACATACACTTTTAGGAGGTGGAAAGGGAACGGTCATTGAATATGTTATAGTAAACAACGAGGTAATAGAGAAGGTCAAGAAACTAGAGGTAGGAGATCACATGGATTCAGATCACTTTCCATTATTTAAGACGTTAGAAGGGGAAGAGAGTAACAAAGAGACGGGTAAAAAGGAAGCAAAGGTAAAAAAACAGGAGGAGGGGATTAGTCAATAGAAGGGGAAGAGCAATCGAAATAGATGCTCAAGGATGTAAAAAAGGAGGAGGAAATATTAATGAAGAGATGGAAATAATAATAGAAATGAAAAGAGTGTTCAAGGAAACAAGTAAGAAAGAAGTAAGTGAGGGAGAGAACGGGTATGGATGGGACAAGGAATGTAGTTTGGAAAGTAGTAAATAGAGAAAAAAAAGGTGAACCAGAATATAGAGATGATAGAATGGGAAAAGTATCTTATGGACCTGCTATGAGGGGTAGAGAATAAAGTAATAAGGGCGGAAGAGAGGGAAGAGATAGAGACGAGGAACAGGACATAAGAAGAGAAGAAATAATCAATCTTTTAGGAATAACGAAAGAGGGGAAAGCTCCAGGTCTGGATGAGATTCGAAATGAAGTATGGAAATATGGGGGAAATAAACGAAATGGATGCTCGTGGATAATGTGCAGTTGGACATGGAGAGGAGAGGGTTGGCAAGAGATATGGGAAGAAGGAGCAGTGGTGCCAATATTGGAAAAAGGCAAAGGAGCGAAAGTCAAGGATTATAGGGGAGTTACGCTCATGCCGACCTTGTACAAGTTGTAAGCAACGGTATTATCGGAGAGATTAAAAAAAGAAGTTGAAGAAAAAGAGATAGTGCTACCAAATCAGACAGGGTTTAGAAAAGGAATGGGAGGTAATGGACAACATATATGTTATAAATTATATATTAAATAGGAGGATGAAAAAGATTGCTATGTTTGTAAACCTAAAAGTGGCGTTCGATTCTCTGGACTGAGAAGAGATAGAAAAGTTTTTGGTGGAAAAAGGTATAAGGGAAGGTCCAACAAAGAGAATTTGAGAAATATTTCGTGAAATAAAAGTAGGGTACAAGCAGCCGATCAAGTAGGCGATAGTTTTTATTTGGTGAGAGGAGTAAGGCAAGGGTGTCCTCTGAGCCCACTCTCATTCAACATCTTGATCTCGCACTTGGAAGAAAGAATGAACAGAAAAGGATGAGGAGGTGTAAAGATAGGAAAAAGAAAGATATATACACTGGCATACGCAGATGATACAGTAATGGTGGCAGAAGATGAAGAGGGAATGGCGGGGCTAATTACAGGGTTGGAGAAATATTTGGATGAGAAGAAATTAAAATTGAATGTAGGGAAGACGAAGATAATGAGGTTCAGAAAAGGAGGAGGAAGGTAAAAAGTATGGACTGGGAGATGGAAGGGAGTAAAGATAGAAGAAGTAAAGGAGTTTCAATTTTTTGGGATGCACCTTGCAAGCAAATGGCGATCATAAGGCACATATAAGAGGGAGAATAAAAAGTGGCAGGGGTAATAAAGCAGGTTATAGGAAAGAAAAGAGTCAAGGAAGATTAGAAGAGAAAAATGTGGCCGGGAAAGAAATATAGGAGAGGGAATTGGAGTATGCTTTGAAGTATTAGAAGAAAGGGATGAAGAAAGTCAATTAATAGAAAGATGGAGAAGGGTAAAGGAGTCAAAATATAATAAATGGTGTAAGGTAATAAAAAAGGAAGGACTACCAAAGTATTTGGAGAAAGGATGGGAGGAGAAGAGATGGACAAGAATAGTAAGATTTAGATTGGGAACGAGGTCAGGGAAGCAAGGTATTGGGAAGAAAATGAGAAAAGAAAGTGCAGAATATGTGAATGGGAAGAAGAAACATGGGAACATGTATGGGAAGGATTTATGAGAGGAATGGAAGATGATAGAAACTGGAAAGAGAACGTGGTAATGATTCTGGGGGAGGAAGGACAGTGGGAGGAGTAGATGAGGGAGTTGGAGGAAGCTAGAATAGCGAATGAGATAGAATGAAAGAGTGGTTGTGCAAAGGAAGATGTTGAGTTTGAAGACAAGTGAAAGGAAAAGGAAGTCACACAAACATAAGGTAGATAAAATTGTACAGTATTAATAAGTAGATTAAGGTAGAATAATGTTGAGCTGCGCTCTTTTGTTCTCGCTCGTACGCTTAAATCGATAATCGATAAAAATACTCAAGCACTCGATCACTCGTAGTTCTCTCGATCACTCTCTCGCTCGCTCGTCGTACTTAAGATACCCCATCTCGTTTCGTTATGCGTAGAAATAAGAATTTTATGTGCATACATGTATATGTATTAGGAAATAAGTCAAGCTAAGAGAAAATAAGAGAATTTGTTGTATGTAAAGGAACAGAAGTTATGTAAACTCTTAGGCAACACATTATAAATAAAAAAGACTGGAGAAATATTCAGGTTTTTTCAAACTCCTAAGTTTAAACGAGTATACATTCTAACCTTAAAATGTCCGCCGAATCGCGTTACTTCAAAGCCTTTCAAGCTTCCAATTATGAATCGTAAGTAACCGAATATAGCATTGCTCATACTCTCGACACAGTATCTTGTTTTTGAAAGGGTGTCACAGGCAGAAAAGTTTCGACATTCATCTTTTAAAAATCTATGAGAAAAAATTTTCTTCCAAACCTTGATTTTACGAATAACATTATAGGTACGCTTATTTTTCCATAGTTATGTATTTATATTTTTTGTTGAAATTGAATGACAAGATATCACATGCAAGTAATAATGAAATGGATCTATTAGGAATGGCGATCTTCATAAAATAGATAGAGCCAGACGGTTAACAAGGCCGTACCCGATAACTTAAACGGTTATTGATGAGACTGTAGAACCACTACACATGCGAATTGTCCACTACGCATAGAATGTACACATCAAAAACATCTTACATATGGATTTTGATGGATTAATTATTCGCATGCAGAAGCACTTAATTTATTTACAAACAGCCGACCTCCCCGACGTTTGAGTGTAGGAGTTTAGTTTAGAATAAAACTAAGGACAGTTGAGTTCAATATAGAAGCAGTTTTTTTACAAAAAATAGTATTGCATTAGATCAAAATGGGTTTAGCCGAAACGTTCAATTACTACTATTACGAACAGGCAGGTGAGTGTAAACTGTGCAAAGTAAGATTTTAGCATCGTATCCTGAAATAAATTCTTTTTTAAACAAAAAGAAAGTGAGTTGTTCATTGCGACGTTTAGAACTTTGAACACTCATGCCTCTTTGTGAAGTCAAAGAAAGTTGTGTTTCTTTCTATATTATATCATTTATATCCGATTCACTGATGGAGTGACATACCACTAATTGCAATCAGTATATATACATACGCTATTAGATGGGTCAGTGAAATACTTATAACTGCGATTTTTGGGGTAAGGTTAAAATACGGGAAGATATCCAAGAACAAAATTCTGGGTTGGCATTCGGAAAATAGTACCTCCTTTTTGCGGTTTCTGGATTCAGGCTTTCAGGTATTCATATCATGTTTCGCCAATCAGATTAAAAGCATTGAAGGTTCGACAAATTCAACTTTTTTAAAAACGTGTGACAAATCTGTACATGCCGAAAATTTGCCAACATTTTGGAACCAAAAGGGACATTTTTCGTTCCAATTTTCAAATCTCAAAATCGAACGGAATATAAACCGCGATTTCCAGCACATTTGCACATTTAAATGGATGAAGTCACAATAGAGTTGACATTGTATTACCATATCTAATGAAGGTCAAGATTTTCATGAAATCGGGGTAATGATGACACTCTGTTTTTCTGCGCATGTAACATTCCGCATCTTGCGAGAATTAGTTTTGGAGGCTATTTAACTGAAGTTTGCAACTTTAGGAAAAAGTATCATTCCTTCCATTTCCTGTATGTTTTGCAAAATGCGTGAGTGGGTAAAATCCAGTCTGTGTTTAGGGGGATTAGAATGGAACTTTTTTGGTATAACCTGACACTAAGTGCAAGCAATTGAGCAAAAATTATAAATTTTTCATTCTTGTTCAAAAACGTAGCGTACTTAAGTAACATTGAAGTTTCATTCATGAATTATATTCATTCATTCAAGCTCATTGGTTTTTAACTGGCGGTAGAATATATTAATATCATTATTATTTCATTATTATATGATT
>WSXT02118238.1:0-11014 GCA_011762715.2 Neuroterus valhalla | reverse complement strand
CAATTAAAGCGGCCGCGAAAACTACTATAGGGCTGAAAAGATCATCCAAAAGCAAACCTTGGTTTGACGAAGAGTGCTCAATACTTGAATAGATAAAACAAGAGTTATTGTTGCCTTGAGTGATAACTGTAGTTGTCAATTTTAGCAACGATTTCATGAAACTTTACCTGAAAAATATGTCTGAGAGTCACTGTATCATGTTTTCATCAGATAATATTGGAACTTCTATGGTGTTCTCTAGCAGAGTTTTTCTTTTTACAGAATTAGGACATTCGGAAGTGACTCTCCCACCTTACACCGTAACCAGTAAACCACTGTTTCTCCCTCTGTGTGGTCTTTACACGAAAGATAAAAATGGTGATTACTACTTGATAGAATTTTCTGTCTATCTGTTGATTGTAGAAGAGACACTTTACCCTGCATTCCTTGATCGGGATAACAAAATTCGTGGATTATACAGAGAACCTGAAGTGCGGGTAGTGGTAGACGAATCTAGTACAACTGTTTATCGTAATTTACTTAAATCTGAATATGAAAAATGGCTCGTAGACTCAGTGTTCCAAGCTCATAAGACCATTTACATTCACGATAAATATTCTACTAATGGTTATCCTCCTATCTCTGGTTGTGGCGAGAAATCAAATCTCAGATATCTCAAAAATCATAAAACCTTGTATCCCATTTCATGCAGGAGGCCTACACCGAGGATCGTTGTAGGCATTCGATGCTATCGAACGTCTACATCTAAACTCGCCTGTCGAAAATCGACTGCGCTCAGGAGTCTTGGTTTTCTGCCGTTTTCCTCTCCTCTGAATAAATGATCAGGCGAACGCGAGAGTTTTCAATAAAAAAGTCGGCTGCAAATAGTAGGGGTTTCAGAGAATAAAAATTCCATAGGATTGAGTACGTGATTCATTGCTTGGAGGCTTATTATGAGAGTTGGGGTTATTGGGGACTTCTTGAAGGGATTTGAGTTGAAAAGGTCAATGTCTGACGATCTCCTGTGGGAGGGGGGAATATAGATATGTGAAAACCCGTAAAGGGAAAGCATGGAGTGAAAAATCTAATCTAATCTAATCCCTGCCTTATTTTTGAAGTAAAACTTTTATACGCGCGTTGAAGAATGGCAACATGATGACGCTGAGCAGTGTAACCACTTCTGGACGAATCAGTTTATATGTTACAAGCAATGCGTAGAATCCAGACATTCTATAAAATGTCTAGGAATTCTATAGAATGCCTGACCATTTTGGTCAAAGTATGAAATGGACTGTTTTCATACGCTCATAAGCTTTGACTAGGAGTTCTATAGAACGCCTAGTCATTCTATAGAATGACGAGCGCTTCTCAGGCAAAGTATGAAATATTTTCAATTGAACGGCTGGATTCCACAGCAGCCTCTATTCTCGGGCTAGTAGGCAAGGGAGGAATGCGCGTAGATCTTTCCGTAGGCACGAAAAAATCTTCCCGCATCGCGGTATCCCTTCCCTTGCCTACTAGCCCGAGCCTGGAGGCTGTTGTGGAATCCAGCCGTTCAATTGGTCATATGACAGTAATCATTGCATTAAATATAGCAGAAATTGAAAACGTTCAAAATAAATAACTCTGTTGATTTTATTCTGAACGATTTTGCTTGCATAAAAAACGATACAATAAAAAACCATTTATCTGTAGCAACATGATAAACTGTAATGCACCTTGAATCGCAAAGTCGAAGACAATCATAAAGAACATCGAACAACATCTCTTTTGAACAATAGTACTTGATATCGTCACTTTGATTTTAAACTGACACTCTCAATTTATCAGTTCCTTGAACATTTAGAACATCGTAGTGTTCAAGAAACCAATAACAACGAGGCATTTTCTCACAGTCAATGGACTGAGCAGCTTTAACTCATTGAATCAATTTATGAATCTTGTCATCACTCAGAGAAAAGCTATTCGTGCACTTGTGCTCCCTTTCAATTTTTTCTTTAAAAAGCACTTCCATTATTTATTTTCTTTCGTTAGCCATAGTGATAGCCATAGCGATCATGATTTAAAAAAATTTTTACGTCTCTAATAACCAGAATCACTTAAACAGCTCTCCGAAAGCAGCACACAGAGCTTTCAGTTGATCAAACAATATATCTGTTTTATGTTTTTGCCTTATCAGGTCCCTCTTGTTTTTTGGAATATAAAGTTGCTTCAAAAATTCTGTACTGAGCAAATTTTCTCTGTATTTAGAAGAAATGGAGTTCGCATTTATCTTGTTTTTATTCTCGGCTGTCCTTCTTTCTACTTTTGGTGAGTATAACAATATGATTATCAATACATCATATGAATACGCTTTTCATTATATTATGAATATCTCTTGTAGTCTGTTCTTGAATCTTGGGCATTTTATTGAAGAAAATATCAAGAAAATGTATGGGTAAGGCTAAGCTTGGAAGGACGCCGGGAGAAGGTTCCCCCTCCCCCCCTCCTATCTCACCTTCGCTTCTTCCACTTCTCTCCCTCACGCAACTCACGCTGGAGCGCGCTCACTCTCTCCCCTCCCTGCTCTACTCTCTTACGCCCTCGCTCCCTCTCTCCCTCTCTCTCTCTCTCTCTCTCTCTCTCTCTCTCTCTCTCTCTCTCTCTCACTTTCTCCCTCCAAAACTTATTTGCTCCTGCTGATTCTCTTCCTCTCTACACTTTTTCATAGTGTGACTCTAATAGGTCGAGAGCCAGCGACCTTTGCGTCAGGTTGATCTCATCCTGGCTGCAAACATTAAAGAATATAGTCTTGTCGGTGTACAATGTGCAATCGCGTGCATGCCTGCTTGGATTGATTACGCGCGTTTGTTAAAAAATTATTCAGTTCAATTCTGAAACCAGTCACTGTGCTTATCGCGACCCCGATGAAATTTGGCACGCAGGGGCTGAAAAAATTACCCAATACGAATTCGAGTGCCTGCCACACTAAATTGTTTGCGAATTATCGCCTGCTAATCGAAAACCGGTAGACGAAAATCACGGTACTCATCTCATTGCGATCTGCACGAAAGAAATTGAAATACAGTTCAAGGCATTGACGTAAGGATTAACGAGACGGAGCACAAAGTCCCATCTTAGGCATGCGAGTTGCCTTGATTGATTGGGAGAGATTAGGTATCCCTACTCTCTTGGAAGGCGCTTTGACGACGCTGGATTGGCGCGTACTCACTCGGCTCACTGGACACGCTGAGAGCCCTCAAAGAAAGTTGGGAGGGCATGCGTGGTATCCGCCGTTCCCCTTACTTACGCGTTGCCAGACCCCGCAGGTTTGTGCTCCGTCCCGTTAATTTCTATGTCCATAGTTCGAGGTACTAAAAATTGATAGGCAAGTGCCTGCCTTGTCGAAGGCGTTCAGAAGAGTACCTGCCGGCCCCATGGAAAACGAAGGCTCTTGCCCTTCATGCCGTGGACACTATTGTGTGCTACTTCTGATCCGCACCAAAATTTGGAACAAACTAGGAAAAATCATTCCAAACCTAATTGCAGGTGCCTGTCTCCACAAATATGTTGTTTTATACCACCGATTTCATACCTTCTCATTACTAGGCCGTGCTATATCGCATGAACCTGGCGGCTTGCAGTTTCTATACCTACATCCTCATTTTTCGATAGCTGAATTTGAATGGATCAGGAATGTTTGATGGACAAGTTTGAATTTTGAAATTTCCAACTTATCATAGTGCGTGCCTGTTTTGAGGAACACAAAAATAACTGTTCACACGAATTTAGGAAAACGTGATACCATAAGTTGGACGCGAGTTAGTGTACAGAATCGAAAGACGAAGTGAAGATGCCGATGGTTCAAAAAAATCTGATGGGATCTTCGGGTCAAAGTTACACGGAGGTGTAAGTCGAAGTACGAATCGAGAGATTTGGCGAATTGTAATTTGCAGGTTCGTTAGTGGGATGGTTAGGCGACACCGTTTGCAAAGAACGAGTGGAAACTGCAGCTGTCAGGTTTTTCGGGATATAAAATATTTGTGTTTTCCATTTCCTGCCTCACGTCGATGCAGCGAAATTGTATTTGTAATTAGGTCTTGTTTTATGCAAGTCGCTACCTGGATTTCATACCTTGCCCCGATGAGATTTCAATCCACCTTTTTTCATAAAGACCCGAAAAACCCCTCACATGATTTTGTAAAATTCGGAGAAACACTTTGCAGCTTTTGCGGAGCTTGAAAATTGCCGTGTAGAGATGGACGATGTACTTTACGAAAAAATCAAGCATTTTATTCGTCAAAAATACAGCAATAGGGGGTTGCGGAATGTTAACGCAGCGCGTTAGTCGATTTCCTTGAAGAATTTCGAGTTGTCCCTTTCTTGCGGATCATGATGATTTGAAAAACGTGTTTTCCTTCTACTGCTTTTTGATTACCAGGCGATACTTTCCAACCGCTCCCGAGTGGCAGGCACTCAAATTCGTATTGAGTGATTTCTTTCAGCAAATTTGTGTCATATCTCAACTGGATTATGATGAGCACAGTAATCGTTTTCAAAATCCAACTGAATCTATTTCCGACAATGAAACGCAACGGATCCGAGCGGGCTGGCACGTATTTGCTTATCGTGCACTGACAAGATTGTTTTCTGTAATTCTCCTAGCTTGGAAGAGATCAGCCCGAATCGAGTGTCGCTGGCTTTTGAACTATAAAAAAAGAGCGGTATATACCAGCGTGGAGCAATATGAGCACTTCTTGAAGGGCTTGGTTCGTACGCGTGGCGGAAGAGAACCTTCGGTTGTGTGCATCGTTATCACTTCTGACGAGGGTCCCGCGACGGCTCACGATTCTGTTTTTAAGCAACACGCCTATGTCAGATATTGACTGCAGATTTTGTTTCCAATAATAGGTAACAGGAAACCCCTCAAAACAAGGTTTTACTTCATGAGAGTCAAAACTTTTCAAGAATTTTTGGATTGATAATTTTTTAATGGCTCAGTGTGAAACCGAAAATAAGGGCCAGTTCAGAGAGAGGCGTAACGCAATATCTTCGAGGAATGCCAGGAGAAGTGTAAACTTCCCCTTCTCCTACTCTCATTCGCTTCTACCATTTCTCTTCCTTTCTTACGCTCGCTCGCACTCTTTCTCTCCATCATACCACCGACGGCGGTATGTAGCTGTGTGCTTTCTTATCGGAAGTCGTGTCTCTGCACTTCTACATGCGCACTATGGTGTTCGTTTGCGTTTGCGTTATACGGAACGGAACAGTTTATCATTTATTGGAGAAATGGTAATAATGATTGAAATTGTATTCATATGTGTGTGGAGAGATGTCGTTGATTGCTTTGTTTTTAAAGAACATCACAAAGATGTGGTCAACACTTTACACGTGAACTCTGGACCCATGGGGAACCCCATGGCACAATAAACTCACCAACTCAAAACTTAGTACGCTTCCTAACCAAAAAACTCAACCTTTCCAATGGAAATTTACTCGATCACGCTCAAAATTTTTCTGACTATATCAGGAGGCTACAACAGGTTTATATTCAATTTCAAGACATCCTTGTAAGTTTCGACGTAGTATCTATCTTCAAGAAAGTAACAATCTATGATACAATCGATAACATCAAATACTTCGCAAACGTTTCTTCTTATCACATACCTTCGATTGAATACACCCCCAACAATACTTTCCTCTCTTTCAATAGACGATCATCAACTCTCTCGTCCTCAGAGCTGTCTGTTTGACAGATAAAGATAATATACAAAAGGAATTACGAAACATTTACCAAATCCTAATGCGAACCGATTACACTCACGAAAATTGAAAGAGCAATCAGAAGATACAGTCGAAAAAATCAATCAAGAAAACAAACTGAGGAAAGAGAGAGGAAAGCAACCACCATCCTATCTTACATCTAAAGCATCATTGAACAAAAAGGAAGAACAATCTGGTTTGTCTTTCCGTCCTCTCGGGTAATTTGAGGAAAAGTTGATTTCCCTAAAAGGTTGACGAAATTTATAGTTTTGCACATGATCGAAACTCAAAACGCTCCTTCATATCGAACCCAAAACTGTTTGAAAGGTTCCTTCGACATAGACTGGGGAACTATAATTAACGATGATCGATTTCCGTACGAGGGATTCAGTTTCCGATTTAGCCGTATTTTCGAAACTATGAGTGATTGAAAGCATCAAATTAATGATTGAAAATGGCAGTTGATGATATGAATAGACTGGCGACCGCAGAAATGCCACTTTGTCCTTTAAACTCTTATGGTTTCTTATACGTTCATGAAATTGAGAGATTAAAATTTCATGACAAAAACTGAGTCTAAGATTTCGTTTCTTAATATAGAACTTTTCTAAATGAAACGAACGTTTAGTTTTATCGAATATCTTGGGTCGTCATATGACGGCCAGTTGCCAGAAAGTGTGTTTGATTATGATAAAGAGAGGTATTACTGCGTATCCCTGGGGTTGATATGGTTTAGAATTGAATTTTGAATCAGGGGGGCCGGAATCTGCTATATTCCTTATTACGCAGGCAATCTCAAGGGAGGGAAATGGGGAAGTGGAAATGCTGAAAAAGGCGGAGACACAAGAAAACACACTTGCATTAAGATTAAAAGATTTCTTGTCTCTTCACCTTTCTCATCGCACTTCCCCATTTTCCTCCCTCGATATTATCTCCGTAATACCTGGCGCCCAACGTTGGGTATAGACAAGGTACTTGGTCAGCAATACAAACACTGACGGAGGCGCAACTAAAGAAACTTAACTTTACCACAGTGAAATCGAAACTGATAAATCAGGGGAGGGGGATGATGAACGGGACTGAGCTTCACCCAAATGTGGTCTTAGAGGTTGATAGACCTCCAAAAAAGTATTGAGCCGGGTATGTAGGCTTTTCTGGCGGCAGCACACTGACTCAGGGTGCTTTTAGAATATCGCAGCTCAAATACTAATTGTTCAATCATATAAGATGGTTGTCTTTTGCAAGTCACTTGATTTCCTAGTTTTTCTACCGTTGATTGTGTGTTTTTTATATTGTACTCGTAAATATACAATTCTTTTGGTAATTCCGAATACGATCGGAAGTATTAGGCTCATTTGCTATTGTGCAGATAATTATCTGCTGAAGATTGGCTCTTGTGATCTATGTAAGGATGTAGAACTTTTGAGCATTTGATGTTTTGGAAAAGATCAAGTATTCATCCGAGGTGAAGTGACATGATGTCATACTGCGCTTCAGTTGATGTTGATAGAATTGATGTTGAATCATAAATTTTGGGACTCGCTTTATTATGTTCCAGATACTTGCCATCATGACAAATGAATCATCCTACTTTTGGATATAAATTCCTTGGTTGTGTAGAAAGAAAACGTACATTAGGGCGCTTAGTCATTTAACAGACTGGGGAACGAACAATGACGAGAAAAAATTTATCTGGTTTTGCGTGGAAAGAGGTTTGTTAATTACAACCACCCGGTCCAGGCGTCTCGTAATATACATATATGTTTATCCAAAGAGGACAAGTAGGAGACGCAAGGGTTATGAGGGAATACAGAGCGGATCACTTCCCCCTTATTCAAGAGATGAACTTAGGTCAAACCTGTCGGAGAAGGCGCGAAATGAAACGGACTACAGGTAGAAAAGTTATGATTCGGGATATCAAATTAATTATAATGTCTTCGCGCAAGAGACTGGAAAACGGGAATGAACTTTAAGAATGCAGAAAGCGCAAAAGTAATATTGGATAGCATCTTTAAGAGTGTATCTGAACGCGGTGCGTTGCAGCGACTGTAGGAAAGAAGACTGAAGATTCTTAGTGCGAGAGTTTCTGATTATGTTGTATAGCAGAGATGCGAAGATAAAATTGAAGCAGTTGAAGATACAATGATGCGAAAGAATTTTGAAGAAAATAGAAAGTTATTCAGAAAATGAGTCGAGAAGACTGTGGAAGGATGTACCAGCACCGAATAAGTCGGAATTTGGAATGCTGATGGTGAAATGATATGGGATCCGGACAAAGTAAGGGACAGTACGATGACATAGCAGATGATTTCTCAGATAACCCGTTCGTGGATAGCGAAAGAAGAATTCATAATGACGGCATTATCTACATTCAAATATCCACTGCCATGGTAAGTATACCATTCGAAAGAGCTTCATGAGCAGGTGTGGCATTTGGAGAAAAAAATTAATTTCCTTGATAAAGACATGGGCAATAGAACAAATCGTAAGCCCTTGATTTTCTTAAACATGAAACGTGGCTACACAAGAGTCTCATAACGCTTTCGTGTACAGTCAGTGACCCTTAATTTGTTTCTGTAATGCGGAAACTAAAAAACAGTGAGACTGCTTGTTTATGTAGTATTACTCCTGAAGTGCTTAATAGGGATGGCGGATACTTTTCTGTGCAGCTGAGGTAATTATGAATGTGTGTAGTGTAAACGATGAAGTTCAAAATGATTAGAGGGCAATCAGCCTTCCTAGTACTGTGAGTCTAATCTCCACAAAATTATTCATCAACAAGATCATGAGAGATCGTGATCGGATCAGATATTCAGCCTGAGACAAATTCCACTAAAATTTTTGGGAGTAAATAAGAAAGATATTCTGCTTGTTGATTTCGAAAAAGCTTACGACAAGTTTATTACAGCTCAACTTTGAGGAGCACTGAGAGAGTATTGGATAAGTGGTTTTCTAAAAACAATGGAAGCAATATATAATGGTTATAAAACGAGTGGGAGTAAATTGGTAATTGGGTGATTGTTTTGTTATCATTCAGGATCCCATGGACGAATGTCCAGAAAAAGCTTCGTTTGACTCAGGGAGTATTGTTTAAGGACAGTAAAAGTGCGTGGTTTTTGATGCCAAGATGAAAAACAAGAGATATTGTTTCCTTCAGTAATATAAGGGAACAGCAAACTCATGATTTCGTGTATTTTGGGAGTTTATTCACCGCTGACAAAAGGAATGCGTCGAGGTCACCAGACCATTATATCATTTTCCAAAATATTTTAAAATCGTTTGTGAGAGAAAATTCTGTCCCACGATAAGAATAATCTAAAGTCGGATAATCGTTGTTTTTAATGGTTTGAAACGCTTTCGTGAAACTTGAGCTGAAAAATATGTCTGAGAGTTACTGTGTCATGTTTCTGTTACATAATATCAAAATTTCTATGGTCATTTCAAGCAGAGTTTTTCTGTTTGCAGAATCGGGACAAGCGGAAGTGACTGTTCCACCTTACACCGTAACTAGTGAACCAATACATCTATCTCTGCGTGGTCTTAACGCGAAAGATCAAAAGGGGGATTATCACTTGATAGAATTTCCCGTTTACCTGTTAATTGTAGAAGAGAAACTTTACCCTGCATTCCTGGATGGGGATAATATAATTCGAGCATTTTACACACATCCCGCAGAGCGTATAGTGGTAGACAGATTTACTACTACTAAACATCGAGATTTAGATAAATCCAAATATGAAAAATGGCCTGTAGACAAAGTGTTCCAAGCTGATAAGACCATGTACATTCACAATCAACTTTATATTAATGATAATCCTCCTATCCCTGTTTGGGGCGATGAATCAAAACTCAGATATGAAAAAAAATCATGGAAATGTACATTCCTTCCTCCGCGAAAGCACAAGTTCTGCAAATAATAATAGCGCTGAAGAAATAAATCCTCCATTACTTGGCCTCACTGTATGTGTACTTCTTCCTTGCCCGATTTTGGAAGTAAAACTTCTAAATGCCATTCGTCTTGATTAGTTGTAGAAGGAGATTCAGTATACCAACCGCAAAACAGAACCCTACTGCAATGACCCAATTAGCTGGTCGAATCTTTGAAATATATGAACGTCGTTTAGACCAGATGAAAATTCTCAAATTGAGGAATCAACGACAACTTTCTGTTGACAAAGGTCGCCTTCCTACTCCGCTGAGATCCGAAGCCAATACCGCTCGTTTTCTGGGTAAATTTTTGGATCTCAGCGGAACGAGAAGGCGGTCCTTTCTTCCCATGAAGTTGTATCTAATTTTTTAAATTATTGTTTTCTTTTCAGTCTAACGTTCATTGAGGAAATCAGATTTCGAAATTCCTACGGTGATGCAGCAATCTAAATTGGATATTGTGTTCGATGGTTCGAGTAGACCATCGACTTGAATTATCACTAAATGGAGAACGTTTATTTATCCCAAACAGAAGTTCAAAACAATTTTTTGTTGCGGATTTTGGAAGAATACATTGATTCAAAAGTTTCAACAAAATATGGGAATTGAAGATAGGAGAAGGAGGTTTTTCAGGTTTCGATTGTACACAAAACTAAATATTTTACGACGTATGTGAACGTCGCATATCGCATCTTCTGATCGAACCTGATCGGGAAATCAATCAATTCAAATAACTCTACGGGGAGAGTTTTTCATGAAAACTAACACCTTTGGTAAGCTCAGGTCTTCCCAAGGTAAGCTTCTAACATATTGAATATTCTTGAAACGTTGCGGGGACAACAAAATAGTTCAAAAATTCCAATAATTAAGAAAACATCTTGGAATATCGACATCAAATCTATTTCACATAAAACAAGTTCGCTTCTCTTTATAAGAATAAGAATTCAATACACCCAATTCAATTCACACACCATTCCCAAAAAAAATACACGAACTCCGAATTCTTTAATCGAAAACTTCCAGATCTGCAATTTGATCTACATTAGTTCATATATTATCTTTTCACATATCATAATTTTGACGGAGGATGGCAAATATCTTAGATCAAGTTTGACATCCCTACTAAAATTCAAATAAAAAAGAAAATAGAGCAATCAAAGAACCTAATCAGAATAAAGACATCATAGTATTACCTGCGCACGAAGGCAACACAGCAGTATTGATCAATAGAGAAGATTACGCCAAAAGTTCGAGAACCTCCGAACTGACTTAAAGGGGGAAATAGGTTCAGGAAGGAGTTTTTGTAACGATTTTCGTGATTTTTTTGGCAATGAAGGAATGAATGTAATTTATTTATACTTTGTGG
>WSXT02118216.1:0-11015 GCA_011762715.2 Neuroterus valhalla | reverse complement strand
GCCATAGCGAGCGAGCACAGGTGCGAAAGGGACGGATTGGGCTCGGCATGCGGGAACATTCTGAAATCTCTCAATTTTAGTCCGACATATTTAATGAAGCATCATCGGGCTCATTAAGACAAGGTATGAATGCACGGATATGTAATTTGAACCCTTGCGATAAGCTCGTTAAATTTTTGGTCGTGGCAAAGGCTGCTTTCAATTTATATAAGCAAATGGAAAACGCATTTTGGTAATTCTGAACATTTTTGTGTTAATCTTAGCGTGGTCGTTGGCGCTCGTTTCTTTCACCTTCGGCCAACTACCGCTGGCCAGGATGAAAAAACGGAAAATATACGTCGAAAAATATCGTCCGAGTTTCGTTGTTAGTCTTAGTTCTACCTTAATGATACGTTATGCTTACAAAGCAGCAGTGTTTCTTCTTGACGATATAATTTTTTTCTGCTCTTTTTTCGACCGTTTGTTTATATATGATTTTGAGTGGTTGTTTACCCTTTTTTTGTATTTCATATGGATTTTTTACGTAGTCAAATGATCATTGTTAAAATCCAATCCGAAGTCAACTATGTTAAAAAATTGCGTTTTTTTAAAGTTAGGTTAGTGTCGAAATATTGAAAAAAAAATTTTTTTGAACCTCGAAAGAATGAGAGAGGTTCCAAAAGAGCAGAAAAAACTCGCAGGATATTTATCGACGTATATTGTCCGTTTTTCTGTATGAAATACAGAAAAAGAAGAGGAAGACACAATTTTGTATCTCCTCACATAACTGTTGAATTTCTATATTTAGGTTATATATATACATAATTGCACAACTAAAGAGACCCGTCGCCGAAGGATGGAATGTTGAACGTTTTATTGAATGAATTTTATCCTAGTGTAATACGAACAACAGTATACCTCCAATTGGTTGAATTACAACGCCCAAAAGTAGAGTTTCGAAATTAAATTCCACGTTTAATTCAAGATGTGCGTATCAACAACGACTCTTTGATTTTATCTTTCTCTAAATATGATTCATTCATTCAAGAACATAAAGGCATATTTTTTTCTTAAAAATCATATAAAACATGCGAAAAATATACTAAGAAGTATTTGAGTTTCACTATAGATTTGTCCAATAAAGCTTACTGAAATGTGAATAATTCTCATAAATATGACGATTAGTATGTATGTGGCATTTGGAGGGGCTTTAGATGACACTTATTTTATACGAATGTATATGAATTTTGAAAACTCATTTCATCAGCCTAAAATAATTCTTTCGACCTTACTTATGTTCCTTCATGGAAGATTATGGTCCAGTTAAAATTTGGAGTGGGTCAAAATCCAAGTTTGGTAATTCAAAAGAAAAGTAATTACTAGTTTTCGCCTGTTATTCTCATAGAATAATATAGCTTATTATTAACTCAAGTGTACTCCCCTGTTCCTTCCTTGACCTTGATGGAAAAACTCATTTCTTCGTGTGTCAATATTGTTGTTTTTGAGAACGTACCGCAAGTTTGATTTGGGTTTTATTTGAAAGTAGTTGCTTCTTGCAGGATATTTCTCCTTTGATTTTATAAATCTATGTTATTGCTCAGAATGACTTTCTTGACTTTTTCTAATCTTGGGAATAAAAAAGTTATGGACCTTTTTCTGTGTCGGATTCAGTGTTTTTTGGGACACGCCATTCTTTCATAAGGGATTTCTCGCACAGTGCTCCTTCAACGATTCAATGGAGCTGAGTATGGCTTGCAAGGATATGTTGCTGCTTTTTGTCTAATTGAAAGATAGAATATCCTATGTAGGCTTTAATTGTGTTCTTCTTATAGCAATGAAAGTTCTCGAAAGTTTCCTCTAAATTTTAGATTTCTACACTAATTTGTTCTCACAAAATTTAGGAATATTGTGTTCTTTCGAGTGATATACAATCCCAATTTACTTCGTTCTATATTCGATCGAAAATAGAAAGAAGCGCAAGATGGAGAAAAGCGTCAAGAGAATTTTTCATCTACTTTTCCGTAGAAAAAACTCTACTCTCTTGATATTTTTCGTACCTTGTCTCTATTTTCAAGAATATACAAATATTGATTTATCCTAGAAGTCGATTGAAATTTCCTTTCTTTATAAGATAAAGAGACAAGAAAGACTCTTAAAGATTACATTCACAATATTGGTTAAAACTCTTTCAAAATAGTCGAAAAATTTTTGAAAACCTACTTTACCAGCTTCACGCGTTGAAATACTCAAAATGAAATGTTCGCATATTACGTAACATTAAAAGATGGGGAGGATCCAATTTTTGCTACGCTCATGTTAAAGTTACGTACACTCACTACAGAAAAATCGTTACTGAGGGATGAGATGGGTGCAAAAATAGTCACAAAAAGGTTACGTAATATGTGAACGCTTCCCAACTTTGACAACTAAAAGTTGTCATTATATCGGAGAAATACTTGTCATCTAAAATCCCTTGAAAAACATCAAATTTTCTATAAAAATGTTCTGTGAATCGAAAAATGTATCATGCATATTGCATGGCACATTCGATTTGAAGTAGCCTCGCCCTCTCGATTCCTTTTGATGTAATTACGAAAGAATGGCAAAAAAAGAATTCGTAGGAACTTCCTAAAAAGTGAATATATTAGTCTGATGTTTTGACGTTCCTTTGAAATTCAAAAATGCTCTCTTTTTCATGAGAAAGGATATTGAAATGTTCGTTACATGTGCGCAAAGCTGGAAAATTAAAACGACTCAATAATAAATCCACACGGATTTTCAATTAAAAAGCAAGCTCACGCACTCGACAGCCATCGTTAGCGAGAATCGTGGGCGTAAAACGAACTGACAGAATTTTGAAGGGAATATATTCCTGCGTTACAAGCACAATTTAAACATAAAAATCTCCCTGCGACAGTAAAAGCACTTTACAGCTGAACCATAACGAACGCGTCAGGTGCTATACGCTACATACGCTTGGGGGTATGTCGTGAGTTTACATACATTTCCGCAAACATGATTCCGCTCAGCTTCATATGGATCGATCTGTCAAAATTGAGCGCTCCCTAATTCACTTGAAGTTTAAATCCCCATCACGAATATGCATGCGATTTGAGTTTGTTCGAATCAGAATTATTTTTATTCTCATTAATGATTGGTCCAGCGTAAACGAATGTAAAGGGACGGCGGTTTTTGCGAAGTTCAATCACTTCAAAAAAGTGTGTAGTTTGAGGATCTATGATATTCATTCATAGAATATCGAGAATTTTTCGAGAGAGTTTTTCCCCTAGTTTTGTTCGAAAAGACAAAATGATTTTCTGTTCTAAATTTAAGACTCAATAAGCTTAAAGTTCCCGACTGATTCATCATTGTGGAAAGGCAGCTTCCTTTAATCTTCTATTTGAATACAATTATATGTTACAAATGATATCGCTTCCCAGGATCTTTTTGAGGACTTGTCAAAGAATAAGAATCAATCACAATGTCACTTTCGAAGTTGAATGTTGAATGACTTTGGGGTGCTCGATCCAAATCAGCAATGTTACCTGACAAATTACGTCCGCATGTATATAACTGCAATAAATATTTTTTGTTCGAATTTAAGTTTTCACTACTGTCAACTCAAATTTAGACAAAAAGTATTTATTGCGACGTGTCTAGTTTTCCAAACAAAACTCGACGTGTCTGATTCTTCGTCCCAACTGACGATTTTGTACCGTATATTTTAAGGGCAAATGTATTGAATTATACGCTGAGATTTTTCGCGAAATGTTTCTATTATTTTTTGTTAATATTATTGAAAATAAAGCATTGCTTGCGCCTAAGTTGGCAGCAATAGGCAAGCTGAAATTACCTCAAAATGACTTGCCTCTCGTTCTCGCTTTCGGATCCAAGAAAATGTTTCGTCTTAAATTTAGAAAGAAAAAGCCAGCAACATTTTTAAGAAAAAGTTCTTTTTTCATATTAGCCTATTGTTTTTGGATACGGTGGTAAAAATATTATATCGAAAAATACATCTGGGTAGACCTAATGTGGTCCAAATAAACAACCGAGTTATCTCAAGCACCTTGAGGGACTCTTATGGGTCCCAAAAGTTTCCGAAAAGTGACAAATTTCAGTTTTGTGCAATAATAAGGTTTACTGACGCTGGATTTCCGTCCTTATAAATCATCATTGATTGGCATTTAATAAAATGCAGTAATTTTCCACTAATTCACTGTTTTTCCAACAATTTGAGTTTGGTAATAGTACAAACATTTTTGTTTATTCGTTCAAATAATTTCATAAGTATTCAAAAATGCCCGCTTATTCTAGTATATATTTTAAGTTCTACTTATAAAAAGCAGAAAATACATTTCATTTTACCAAACCCCTGACTGATTTCGAAGCAATAATTTGTTTTAATTTGTTTACATATTTTGGATTTCTGTTTTCGGACAGATTGGAATATTTTCAAGCACTAGTTTCTTTCCCCATAGGAAGGAAGAAATTCGTTTCAAAATAAAGTGGAAAGATTAACTGTTTCAACAAATGAAAACTGTTAAGACATTTGATAGAATTTTGAGATAATACAGGAGTACCTCAAATATTTCAACCTTTCAAAAAATTGGAAAAATCGAATGTTTGAAGAAAATCAAAGTGTTGAAAAAATTCCAATTCAGCTTTATAATTTATTTTCATTCTAATATTAGAAAACATTCTAAGAGAAACAAAATGTACTGAAAAAATCCAAATATTTGATATATTCGATGTTAAATATTTATCGAAATAAAATGTTTCTCTTGCTTGATTGTATCTAAACTGAAAAAAAGAGTAGTATTTGAATAATTTTCTAATTATTCAAATAAATACTATACTTTCAATAAACATAAATAATGCGTGAAATTCTAATTCTGCACTCATAGGGTATTCTTTGTGGAACTATAACAGTGTAATGTCGAGCCTAATGTATCTAAATAATGAATTCGATTCCAGAACGTAAGAAAGTTTTTTACCAGGGTTGAGATCATTGTTTTCGATGTTATTTCTTCAGTGTACTGGTATGTATTATTAATATTAAATTATTAATTTATTTTAATCGGTAAAAAAATTCTTCCACCTTTTCCGAATGTGTTCAAGCTTTTTTACAGTATACAGTCGTTCACCATTTCTTTTATATAATATGTATTTAAAATTGGAAAAAATTTGTCCGCTTCCGGTGCACAGTGGGGTAGAAAAAGTGCTCCGAACAAATCTGGTTAATTGAAGCCAATTGAATTGCTGATAGATCGCTCAAGGCTGATTTTTGAAATAGACTTTCTAACAAATTTCAGTAAAAAAAAAAAGAATAAAATTGTTCAAGCTACCAAAGAATTGATTAATGCATTTTTCGGGTCTTCTAAATTCTAAGAGCTACAATCTCTCCTTTAGACCTAATTAACGTACAGTACGCGCAACTTGTGCCTTTCTTATGAACTGAAACCAGGCTTTGGAAATTCGTTGGAGTTTGATGTGACTCAATTCGATCCGTTTATTTTTTCGAGAGTCCTAGAAAGACGTTCAGAATAACTTGAAGGAGGCAATCCTGGATCGATTTTGGATTTTTCTTATGAATAGTGAAGAAAGTCGAATTTTATTTTTTTTCCGTCAGCTTCGTGAATTTTTAGACTCCCACAGAAGTAATTGTTTTTCCTTATTTTTGATAAAATTACGGTGTCAGTGATGTTTAATAATTGCTGTTTCTTTCAGTTTTTGTGATAAAGTATTCTTGGAAGTCGTTAAGCATGGAAATGTGTATATCAACAATAAACATACACTAACTATAAATAATAACCTTCCGTCGATATACAGCTATAGAGAAGAGCTGATTTTCATCAGTGAAATTACTTTTAACGTCTATATTCAGCATGCTTTTATAAATCTTGTTTAAGAATATATTCAAAAATATCGCATGACAAATCAATGTAACAAAATATTACTGGCCAAGTAAGGTCTTCTGTACTTATTTATTTAATCTGCTTATGAGATCAATGAAGAATATTTCATATCAAATTTTTATCAGTAAACATCAATAGCGACGAGATTAGCAGATGATTAAGAGAAAAGAAGGATTTCTTCCCACCTTCAAATGTTTGCATCAAGAATTTGTTAAAATCATTTTATAACTTCCAAAGACAGATTTACATGACCGTTATCACGAGCTTAATTATCTTGAGAAAAATCTAAAGAAGAAAATATCCCTTCCTGCCTTTGAATCTTCACACTGAGCATATAATGACGTAATTTATTTATCAAATTAATTCACTCCCTGCGTAAACATCAAAGTTTGAACAAGAAAAAATCCTTAAATTAGTCCACAAACATTTTTTTTTTCGAATTGATGCTAAGGTTTCCTATAGAACATCCCAAATCGGTCTTCTGCAAATTATTTTGAACGTCTTTTTTTCATTTCATTCCATAGTGAGACAAACAGACGCGCCATCGCTGAAAGTTGTTTATTAGCTTCAGAGGGTGTCAAAATGTGAAGATTAGTTGAAAAAATAAGATGTGAAATTTCGGATGAATCCAATCCTTTTACTATTATAAATGATGGAAATGTAAGGCAAAGATGTTACACTTAATTAAGTTCTATGGAAATATAATATTCCCAAATAGCACATTTCCCACAAAAATTTTTGAACTAGGTCCAATTGGTCAAGATTATATTAGAATAATTCCAACGTTACGTTGGCAAAAAACTTGTTTCTAAAAAAATAATGGAATACAGAGTTTTGGAAGTTTAGTGACCTACTGTCGCATAGCTTCCTCATTTCTAATTCAGATGAAGGAAGTAAATTGTTACGTTAATATCAGATTCACCTACGAATATTGCACGAATTGATACTTTTTCTCAATTTCACACATCCTGAACCAACAATAAAAATTATGATTGAAATATTATGTGATTTCTAGGCACGTTTGGGAACATTACGAAGAAGTTTTAACGATATAATGTTACCGATTTTGAAATCGCCGTCGCCTGCCCAGAGAAAAACAAGAATCTGATGAGCGATATTAAATTTTCAAAACAATCCATTAAAATAAAACATTTTCTAATCTCTTCGATCTTTTGTGTCGTGCGGATGAGGAACAACAACAAAGATAAAATACCGTGAGGTACATAAAACACTAACTTCCTCCAATTTCGCGGACGTCGAATGCAACGAAATTCAACAAGCTTTATTTGAAATAAGTTTACGCGCATAATTTACACACTTTTAGGAAGGTACAAAACTGCTCGTGAGTTCTGTTTGTTGCAAGAACTGCAAAGCTATGCACAAAGCCAGAAAGATTTCTCTTCCCAACAAAGAGGATTCTATATAGCATTTTCAGCGCTAGCTGGGGTCTGAACTGATTCAGATTTGTACTATAATATTTACATTAAATTCTGCACCTTTCATTACCCTTTACTCAACATCCTATCTGCTCTATAACCACCCTCTCTTACTCTCGCCCTCATAAGCACCTCTGTCCTATTTCCTTCCATCCCTATATTTTCACGACTGATCTAGAGAGATAGTTTGAGAAGTCTTGTGGAACCTTGGATTCTCGGTTGTTTAGTTTCTTAGATCAAACATTTCATCAGAAGTTCGTACTGGGAGTTTTCACTGCGATGCTCTTGGAAGTTGGGTATAGTTCAGTGTCTCGAATCAAATATTGTACTGGAAGTACGTGCCCGAAGTTCATATTGGAAGTTTCAAAAATTTGTTGAAATGTTGTTGCAATATTCTAGCGGGAGTTCGTACCCTGAGAAATTTGCTAGATCTCTCTAGAAGTTTACAGAAGCATTCAATGGTGCTGTGCAGCCATGTTTTTTGCATAGGAAACGCAAACTCTTACGTTTCAATCAATTGGACGTGTGTTTCTCAACCAAATTAATTTTTTTTGTAAGATAACACTTCTCAATATGAAGCACTTCCGAATGGTGTATTTACTGTAGTAGCAGGTTGGTTACAGCAGTCGTAAATGGCAACACAAAAAATGCGTTAACTTATTTATATATAGATTGGAATTTGTTCTCATGTTACTTACTCTATTAGTTATGGTTTCTTCGGAGCTTATTGTCAAAGTATTGATGGGCTACACTCTAAATCCATTGGACCGTGGTACCGATCCACTGGACTGGAATCTTGATCCATGCAATTACCAAATTGAACCGGAATTTTAGTCCAAGCGGGATCTACATTTTTCGGGATCTGGAGCTAGATTGCGCCAGTGTCGTAAAATAGAGCAAGGAGGTCGAATTCTCGAGATGTACTTTTATTTATGCATAAAACTGATTTTACGATTGTTCTGCAAAGTACAAATTCAATAGCCATTTTTTTAAATTATCATTTATCAAAAACAAAGTGCCTTAAATTATATACTTATCTAATAGAGTAAAGAAGCACGTTCTTTGTCAAAACTGTTTTTTTCTCGAAGAATTTGTTATTTCACCATATCAAGAAACTTTCAACATAATTTGAACCTAAATAAAATTTAAATAATGAATATTGTGAACAATCTGATTTGAATACACAAAGACTTTGAGTAATAGATGATCAGAACAGAAATATGAAATCTAACCTAACTTTAGGGTTTTACTTTTCTAGATATTGAATATTTCATGCATGAATTGGTATATAATGACTCTAAGTTTATTTTTGCGTCAATATCTATACACTGTTAAGAATTATTTAGGGGATTTTCTCAAAAAATATTGGAACGCAACATACCTAATATTGTTGGAAGATTTCCCAAGAATAACTTCGGAAAAATTTCCTAATTTATTTTCGAATTTTAGTTTGAATTTAGGGGATTCTTCCAAAAATAAATTCAGAAAAATTTCCCAATTTATTTGAGAAATTCACTTGAAAATTAGGGAATTTTTTCCGAAAATAAATTCAGAAAAATTTCCAGATTTATTTGAGAATTCTACTTTAAAAAATAATATTATGATGTAATTATTTGTCTTTTTTATATATAATAATTATTTATGATAATTATCATAATAAATAATTTTATTCATAATAATTAAAATATAATTATTCATTCCTTGTCTACTGGTCCTATCAATATTTGATTAATTAATTATTTAAATATGCCTAATCCAAAATTGTGAAAAAATGAGTCTCTCGCTCCGCTGGGATTCGAACCCAGGTCCTACAGATTTCCGATCTGATGCTCTAACCCACTAAGCTATGGAGAGTGAAAGATTCATTTTTCATAACCCACTACAAGCCATTTTTGACGAAATTGTTATACTTGTAAGATTTTGCATTCATCCAACATGAAAGTAATTTTTAATTTTGATGGTACGGTTTTGACCAGACATATATGATATTATTATGATATTAGGGTTTTTTGTCTACTGGTCCTATTAATATTTAAATAATTAATGATTTGAATATGCCTAATGAAAATTGTGAAAGAATGACTCTCTAGCTCCGCTGGTATTCGAACTCAGGTCCTACAGATCAAAATTGGCTTTTAGGGGGTTGTGAAAAATGATCTTGCACTCTCCGTAGCTTAGTGGGTTAGAGCATCAGACTGGAGATCTGTAGGACCTGGGTTCGAATCCCAGCGGAGCTAGAGAGTAATTTTTCCACAGTTTTGAAATAACAATATTTAAATACTTAATTATTTCAATATTGATAGGACCAGTACACAAAAAACTTTAACATCATAATATTATTATATATGCCTGTCCAAAACCGTAACATCAAAATTGAAAATTGCACTTTAAAATTATGAAAATTGAACTAAAAAAAAAACCTAATTTTAAAAACAAACTTTAGAGAAGTATATAAAAATCATTGTTTAGTGTAATATTTTCATATTAGAATTTCTCAAATATCTTGGTAATTACATGCAATCAATTAATTACACTTTTTCCTTTAAGGGTGTACTGCAATGTAAGCAATTAAGAATATTATCTGTAAAAAAAAAATGTTTAATTTCTGATTTCAGAAAAATCTCTTATTAACATGGAAATTCATATTTTCCTACGCAGCACTAGGAATTTCTCCTATGAAAGGTTTTGCAAAATTCCTCCTGAATTTGAGCAATTCTCTAAATAGTATGGAATTTTCTGATTGACGAACTTATCTGCCAATTTTCCCAAGGCAAATAGAATATTCTCTGTATCAGTGAGAATTTTTCTATGTATAAATTGGGAAAATTTCCCAAATACTTTATGAATTTCCGATTTCCAAAAACGAATGTGAAAATTCCCAAACCGATCGAAATATTTCCATTCAGTAGGGAAATTTTCCAACTTTTTTAGGAAAATAATTTTTTTCCGACCAAATTTGGGGATTTCACACACAAAATGAGTGGAAAATTTTCCGAAATTTTCACAGTGTGAGTTACTTTGAGAAAAATCAGTTTTGACAGTTAATGTATTTTGTTCACTATATTCGATGGAAATTCCGTCAGAAACACTTTGTTTCCGATAAATAATTTTTGCATTGTTGACTCATTGTTTACAACTGCAAATAAAAAAATCGTGAATCGAATTTCATGCACAAATTGAAATACATCTTAAAACTGTAACTCTCGTGCGCTAGTTCACATTTTGACCGCATGAAAATTATAGATGTCATCCTGCAATTCTAACGTTCCCAATATCCCTGGTCCAAGTTTGAACCGGAAAACGTTTTCCCGGTCCATTGGAAAAGAAAGTCAGTCCATTGGACCAGAATCGTAGGTTTGGTCATTGCTTGGACCAGAATTCCGGTCCAAACACTCAAAAAAATTTTCTGGTTAAAGTTACCAGATGCGTTCGGTTGAAAAATTTCTGGTTGTTTCATTCAGAATGTCTAGTTGTTGTGATCAGAAAAATCTAGGTAATTTTTTCTGGTAGATTTTTTCTGGTTAAAAGTATTCTGGTTATTATTTCTGATAAAATCAACTGTATAGCCCTCTGAAGATGGAAATGAACTTGCCACGTTTCCCCTAGCGGCCGGAGAAAGTAGTCAATTTCAACCTCTAAGTGTCAAAAATCAATAAAAATGTCTAAAATACTTTCAAAGATCCTC
>WSXT02118205.1:0-11015 GCA_011762715.2 Neuroterus valhalla | reverse complement strand
CCGGCACCACGACTTTCCGGAGATGAACACTCCCTTGCTAGGCAAGTGTTCACCGCGTGGGCCGCCGAAGCTCTTCCTGAGTGCAAGGCGGGAATCGAGCCCACAACCAGCCGGCGCGTGGATCCAAAGCGCATGCCTTAGTCCCCACGACCAACTGGCCACTCTCGATTTTTATTTCATGTTTCAACGGTAAAAGAAACAATTTAGGCTACTGTACACTTTAATTCGATAGAATTACACTTATGGTCATTGCACGACCTCCAAATGTAATCTGATTGAATTTTCATTTTAAATGGATTATTTTTATAACAAATAGGAATCATTTAGGCTATTGTACACTTTTGTTTTCGGAAATAATTTTTTTTTTTTACTTCAAAAAGTTGACCACCCTAGTTCACATGACATTTTAATAAAAAGAAATTATAAATGATGGGAACTGATAACGACCCATCAGTAAGTGCTGTTATCGTCCAATAATAGTTAATCGTGTTAAAAAAGTTGAAATTGTTCATAAATTCTTTTCAGTCTTGATAAACTTTTTCTTCCATTCCGCCAAAAAAATATCCTCGAAGCTTTGGAAAGAGGGAAATTATTGCACTCATACCAATAAGATTTTAAAGGAAAAGATAAAATGATATATTTTCGTCTCTTATTTATTACCGTTTGGAAATTTCATTCTAATATTACAAATTCAAATATTTGCATTCTTTAGAACGAGTATTGATTATATTTAAAAGAAAAAAACCTTTACAATTTATCCAAGATAAAGAATATGTATAAAAAATACTTTAAAGTACAGTTTTTAAAACATAATGAAACATGGCAATAATAAGGTATTCGCATATCAACAACAAATAGTCCCCGCTTTCTGAATGAAATTCCCAGAACAAAAGGTAACAAACACTCTCTTCACAATCTCCGCTTTAACTCTAAAATTGTTGGCACGCTCGATATTGTAAATAAAGATTGCTATTTTACAAAAGTGTAGATTACCTATTCCTTTATACACTTCCTTTACATGTGATTTAGTTACAGATCAACATTGACACAATATAAAACTAGAATTGGTAATTACACAACTTATTTAAGGTTTAAAGTATATGACACTAATTTAATACAGCTCTTACCAGAAAATTACATCATGTATTCGATTCAATTCCCATACCGACAGTGCTCCTATCACACTCTCAGAGTTTGCGTTCGAGTCACAAAGTATTCAAATTTTTAATTTCCCTACTTACTCTTCAAGACTGTCTTCAGCTTTCATCCTCCTTCCATTGCAATTAATTTGAGATAAATAATTTGTAAGAAAAGACTTGTTAGCATAAAAATGCTATCACAAAACTCGTCGAACTCCTTTATCCGTTATTCGATTATCGCACTTTTCTCTTCTTTAAAATTGTCCTTAGAAAATTGGATCACTATCTACTGTACAACTTGAACAGCGCACATGTTTATTAGCGGTCGAAGTTCTTGCTGTGCATAATCTTCTGGTAACGGAAGCTGCGAAATCAAGTGTACTAACACTTTCCCCGTAACTTTATTGTCGTTCGACTGCAACATTAGAAGACTTCTTGCCAGTTGAAGAGTTCTCTTTGCAATCTCTGCTTGACAGAGCCTAAAAAATATTTTATTTGTATCAACAGTTTTAGTTATAATATGAAAATTTATATTAAGAGAAAAGTTAAGAGTGCAAATCAGATCAGAAATAATTTAATGATTATTAAAGTACCTGTGTTTTGCGGTGGGACATGGAAAGAGGTTTATCTTCGAACATAGGGACGTTAATTGGGGTTGCAAAAGTTCTAGTTTGTAACCGACTCCGGTGCAATCTGGGGTTTGGAGCAGAGATTTTATTTCAGCAGTGACGTCTATGTAGTCCCACAAAAGTTGACCTTGATGAGCCCAACCACTGATCATGTTGTTGCTTTCTTCTTGCATCAACGGTGTAAGAAGAGACTTAAGATAGTCATAGTTCTCTGTAAAATTATTGGAATTTACAATTTCAAATCGAAAAAAATCTGCCATATATTCTTATGGAGCCCTACTCGCTTCGCTCGCAATTTTGAGTGCGCCTAGCTCACGTTTTACATAGCGCGTTTCTAGCTGCGCTCTGCGTGAATAATTTTTCTATTTAATATTTCTCCATGTCTCTGATTGTTTGGCTGTGAAACGTTTTTTTTTTATTTCTCTGAATGCGTTATCGTGATAGAAACGAAAAATATTCGCTATGTGCAGGCGGTTGGAGGGGAGGGCTGGCGCGGCCGTCGAATTTTACAGGTATTCTTATGGCAGAGTCCCGCAATAGGGCCCGTCGCCGCCACTGTACTAACTTTCGCTCCATAAGATTTAACATGGGAGCGTCCGTCAAAGTGAGAGCGCCAATAGACTTGCACGGTGCCAATACGTCTTATCGAAAAATAGTCAATAGTATATTTGTAAATTTTTTTAACGTGAATCATTTTTATCTTATACATTTTTTTCGTATCCAGGGTGGCGATTCGGTGGACGATTTCAAATTCCCGGTCATTTACCGGTTGTTCACGCTCAAGTTTTTAAATTTTTCCGGTCAACTATAAGTAACATATTTATATTTCTCGCAAAACGCAAACATCTATTTTTATTCACGACGTTCATTCTAAACATCCTTTAACGCAACAGATCAAACATTGCAAAATGAACACATTTTGAAAAGAACACTCTAATTTTCAACAAAAAAATATCATTTTTTTATGAAAATCGGAACAAGCAAACTTACAATTAAAAAAAACAATTTACTATATAAAAGAAAAACAACAGATTTCCAACAAAATAGTTCATTTTTCAACCAATGTGATGAATTTTCAACTGAAAAGATGAATATTCAACTGGAGCATTCTAATTTCCAGCCATAAAGGTGAACATTCAAACAAGAAGATTAAATTCCAAATAGAAAGAATCATTTTCTAAGAAAAAATACCATGTTTTAACAAAATAGTCGAATTTCCAAGCCAAAAAATAATTAAGTTCAACCAAAAGTAAAGAATCTTTCACTGGAGGAGTCAAGTTTTCAAACAGATAGATTAACTTTTACTGAAAAAGATAAATTCTCGCCGAAAATTTGATAACTTCAGTTTTAATTGAAAAAATGGATGTTCAACTAAAAAAACAGATTTTTAACTGAAATTATGGAATTTTTAATTGGAATAAGTTACATTTTCAGTTGAAAAAAAATAACTTATAGATAACAAAAAAAAACTAACTGTCAAACAAATTATTACATTTATACACAAAATTATGAAGAATCAAGTGAAATTGTGAATGTTTAACTGTAGTAGTTGAATTTCAAACCAGAAATACGAATGACTGAAATGATGAACATTAAACAAGAATAGTTCAATTTTTGACAAAAAATAATTTCCAACAAAAAAATACAGTTTCTCAATAGCATGGTTGAAACTTGAAACATAAAAATAAAAATTTCAAATAAAAAAGAAAAAATGACATTGTTGACCCGTAAAAATAATTTCAAACCAAATGTAAGGGTTTTAAAGCAGACGAATGTTCGACTAGAATAAAAAATGTTTGACTGTATGACTTGAATTGTTAACCGCAAAGAAGAATTTTTTAAGAAGAATATTAACTTCCGAAGAAAAAGATAATTTTTCACCAGAATATCGACTTTCCAACAAAATATGTGAAGTTTCAACGAAAGAATTGAATTTCTATTAAAAAAGACGAATTTTCACCGAATTGTCGAATTTTGAAATAGATCAACTTTCCACTAAAAATGAAACCGTTAAACTTTCAGTTGAAGAAATCGATTTTCAACCAAACTGATCAATTTTAAGGTATAATGATGAATTGATGTATTTTAAGCAAAAAATAGATTTTTGACCACAAAGATTGATTTTCTACAAAAAGGCAAATTTTCCACTAAGTACATAAATTCTCAGAGAAATGGTTTAATTTTCAAATTCAAAAATAAATTTTCATCTAAATACTTGATGTTTCACCAAAAAAAGATGGATTGATTTTTTATAAAGTAGTTACGATTTCAACCAGAGATGACTTTTGAATCGAAATAATACAACTTTGACATAAAAACTTAACTCTGAACAAACAAGTTTAAATTTCAAACAAGTACATAGTTGATTTTTTTAATTAGAAAAGCATGGATTTGCAATTAACAATTCAAACAAGTTTTCTATCATAATTCGGAAATATTTCTTCTTCGGAATACTACTTCTACTCTAAAGATTTCTTGAAGTACTTTCTTGTTTTAAAATCGAGAAGAGGCAAAATTGGGACGAATTTTGAATTGGAGGAACGATTTTTTTTAAATTCCTCTCTTCTTAATACAAATTATAATTATTTTAAAAAGTTCCCGTTCCATGCACAAAAATTCCCTGTTTCAAGTGAAATTATACTTCTTCACCACAACTCCCTGCCCTAAAGCAAAAAGTATAATTATTTCCTGAAATTCCTTGTCCCAATTCAGGCGAATGAAGAAAAGCAAATAACACACAATAAAGACATTTTTTTGAAAAAATCCATACAATATTTCTTTTTGCATGTTTTGGCTACCATAAATTAAATTATCAAATTTAAGTCAGCTTAAAAAATCTCACAGAGCAGCGAATTTGCAAAACGTTTTTCTCATATTTAAAAAAATCAAAATTCTTCCTCTCATGAAGTATAGATATATTTAAATCTATTGATAATCACATTGAAGGAACGTTACATTCTCTAAATCAAATGATAAGATATCTTTTTGATTCATAAAAAGAAAGCAATCATTTCTCGTATTTTTTCGGTAGGATTTTTTAAATCTAGGTTGAGTGAGTCAAAAAATTCCCGGTTTTCAAATTAAATTTCCGGTCATTTTCCGGTTTCCCGGTCAAGTCGCCACCCTGGTATCTCGCATAGTTTTTCTGAAAAATGAAATTTTTAATTTTTGACAACATTTTTCACGATTCAAACAAAAACTATGTATCTTATGAAAGAATGGTTCCAAAACAATTTTTAATCTTTATGAGATTATTAATTTTTGTTCTCAGCATTTTTTTTCACCTTGCATGGTTCGAGCGAAAATGTGCATTTTCATTTTTTTTTTTAAATTTCTTCGATGGATAAAACCAGAACCATTGGTCAAAAATAGCTGGTTAACGAGCTCGTCCTTCTTTTCAGGGCTTGAAAAAGTGTGCCAAAGTACAATCTAATATGATCACTCTGTCGAAAGTTATTTAGAATGAGAATGTAATAACTTGTTCTTCTACAAGTTTCTTATATGTGAAAGTTTGTGTTGTTGTGAGAAAAGGATTTGCAATAATTAATTAATTAAATTATATTTACCATTAATGATGGCATCTGCGGCAAGGTTTTCGATGATAACTTCATGGGCTTTGTTCCACTGTTCAGCTTGAGATAGGTACCAAGCTGCTTCACCATACCTTCAAAAATGAAAAAGAATACAATGGAATTATTACTTCAATCAATCATTTCCTTTCAAACTAACTTATTTTTTTTAGTGCCACGCTAATAGATAAGTACCTTTTATAGGCACAAGCCTTAACAGCCTTAGCCTGGTTAATCCAGATTGAGGGAATTCCAAGTTCCTCTCTCAAGAAATTCTCCCTCTTGATATAATCTTCAGTCTCATCCAACTCCACATGCCTCGCCAATAAATCCAACACAGCGCTTCTTCTCCTCCCCGAATCTCGCAGATGAAGCACAACAAAAATGGCCCAGTGCCACAAGTCGTACGTTTCCAATTGAGCAGCAAAATTAGCATGAGTGAGGGCAGCCACGTAATCTGAAAGATGTGAATAACCCAAAGCAACCAGCATTTGCTGAATCAACCAGCTGAGTCTATAATCTAAGGGATCAGCCGTGTGAGTTAGAGGATTCAAAACCTCCTCTAGTGGATGATTACCCATACAATAAAGTTTCAAAAGATGGAAACACAGGTCATGAATGGGCTTTTTATTGCTGAGTTCCGCTTCATAATCCTCGTGGGAGTAATCGGGTCGAGGCTCTGCTGCATAAACTTCACAAGATTTAGCATTAAACGACTCTTCATAAAGTTCCAAGGCATCAGTGATGGAAGCCGTTGGTTGCGACAAGTACCACAAGTGCAAAGCCAGGGCTCTCTTCCAATCCAGATTTTCACAGACGTTAATTGTCCCTTGTTTACTGCAAATCAAAGGCTCTCCAGCCACGATCATGAACAATTTCAGTCGGTAAATTGATAAGTCTCCATCGACATCAGTTTCCTGCCACAGTGCTAGTTGTTGTTTAATCAATTCTCTAACAGAAGTCGCACCACCTAATTGGGACATCAGTAAGGCCAAACAATGATCACCCACCACTTTTCTTGCTAAAGCACAAGCGTCGTCTAATTTATTGGCCGTAAGGAGTTCAAACATGATCTGATCTTCAGAGTTTAATTCGGAAAGATTGTTTCTAACGGTTTTTTCTACCACACTCTTGAGCCAATCACTGAGAGCTTCTTTTCTCACCATGACACTTTTGTGATCCTCTTTATCATCCTCTTTCTCAATATCTGGAAGATTTCCCCAAAGTGCAACGCACAATCGCCAAACATCGCTTGAATACTTGCCCATCTTGTCAGCCTCCATGTGGCTATCAAATACTGATTGTCTATCCGTCCCTGAATGACTCGACTCCAACTGATTTGCAAATTCTTGAGCCAGGTTGCAGTGCGCATGCAAGGCAGCAATTCCTGAGTCTCCAGTTGCTGCTGCGACGGCTGGACAATCACCTTCTTGCCCCATAATGCAGTGTTCCAGTTGCACTCTGAGATGTCCTTCGACGCTTTCCTTAAATGTTATTAGATAATCGGGTTCTACACCACCACCTCCTAGGATTTGAAGTCTCTGTACAATACTCGTCGAGGTCATGTCATCCAGGAAGCGACCAGAGATGTAGGAGCCTAGTTGAGTTACACTATTTCTCAGAGGTATGTTCGCTGCCTGTTCTTGAGTGCTAAGAGAAATCAGAGTTAATCCCGGACCCCAACTAGGTTTAAACATTCTACCCATCTGGATTCCGGCGTCAGCTATGCATCTGGAACGTAGTCTGCTAATTATAGAATCCTTGAATGGAATCAACTCAGTTCTAGATTTAAGAACCACTGTATTTGGTCGGACGACTGGAGCTGGAAGAACTTTACTCAAGACTGCAGGTTTTGCGGACGGAACTTTTTCCACCTGTTTCGGTTTAACTTCCTTGGTTTCCTGAAGTCTTAAATCATTAGAGTATGAGCCTTGTATGGTGAGATTGGAACGGAGCATAGGAATTTGTTCCATCACGGTCTTGTGATAATCGACAGTAAGTTTGTCGCCTCCAAAGCCGCGACTTTTGGGCATCTCCTCAAACATGTAATCATCACCGCCATCTGCTCCATTCGAGTCGAATAAATCGGCTTTCATGAGTTGCAATTTGTGACTGTCAGTGCCGATGATCCGTGCGTACATGGATGTGGGACTTAGAGCGGATTGCTTTTCAAATCTGCATTCTCTCGCTGAAGCAGAAGATTCTTCTTTCAAGTTGTACAAACAATCGCTGGATCTATCAAACTGGAATTCAGACTGTACCAAATGTGTAGAACTCATAGAGTCGTTCAAAGAACCTTGTAATTCAGAACTTTGCCCTTTCTTCGCCTCGGTTTTCGCTTCTGGTTTCGTTTCTGACTGTGACTTTCTTCTAGGTTTCGTTTTTAACTTTTTCGCTTCGAGGTTCTGAGCGTCACCCTCATCCTCGTCGTCAGAGTCGCTCAAACCATACTTGGAAAAATGATCGACTTTGAAAACCCAGGATCCAGTTTCGGGTCTATATTCCAGAAAACGAGTATCATGCTTGGCAGATACTTGTCTCAACTTCACCTCGTAGTTCATTTCTTGTAGACGATGCGGATCTGTAATTGGTTCATGCCGCGATTTATCATGGGGCCAGACTCGATCCAGAGTCACCTGAGCTTTTCGATTCAAGCCTTGACCGATTGGAGGTTTCTTCTCGTCATCTGGATAGATAATAACCTCTTTGTGTCTGAAGTGGACAATTTCATCCAAATTTAGTCCGTAAACATCAAACGAATCAGGAAAATAAACGTTGCCATAACCCTTTCTTCCAACTGTGAAATTAGGAACGACACAAGTCTCTCCGCAAACGTAGTCATCGAGTTTGTCGAGAGAAGGTATCGTGTAATAACCCACTCTTTGTAATTTAACTTTAGATAATCTTGGAATGATCGCGGATTGGAGAGAAGAAATTGGGGTTTCGTCTAAATCTTGTCCTGAATCTGAATCCCGTTCTATCGAATCGGAAACACTCTTGTCTGGATTCAGCGAAGAATTAAATGAATTACTTTGAGCGAAGAGCGAAAGAAACTGTTTCTGTGGTGCACTATTAGGCCTTAGTTCCACGACAGTGTTATCTAGACCTTCTGAAGGAATATCCGAACCTCTGAAGGGCGATTGTTGACCATCAAAGTCCTCATCCGTGGTTTTTTTTCTCGGAATCGTCGATTTTAACCAGGAAGAGGAAGATCTTCTGTCGCTTGACAAGCGACGATTCGTTTCTTGGAGTTCATTTTCTTTATTCGTGACTTCAGTTCTGGGGCTGGTTTCGGTTCTAGGTTCTTCACTTCTGGGACTCGTGAAATCTCTATTATCAACATGGCTGGTATTTATGCTCGTATTCTCACCCGGGGATTGAGGAGAAATACTTGTCACTGTCTTCGGACGCAGGACCAAGCGTTTGGCATTTGGGCGTGGTTGAAAGGCTTCCAATAAAGCAGGGTCTTCTTCTTCAAGGCCCTCAAATAAAGATTTCTTGGACATGTGACCAGACGTGACAACTCTTGCTTTGATTTTTGGAGAATTATTGTTTGCTGTAACTTTGTACTGAGGACTGTTCAGGGACCTGTTTGTCGGATTCATAGGTTTTAGAAGCTCTTCAGTTTTTCCGGAAGCTGGTAAAAGATTTTTGAGAAGAGGGGAATCGCCAAAAGGCGCCGATACCAAAGCCAAAATCTGCTGATGGACAGGAACCGAACCGGCACTTTGCTGAACTTGATTTGTTCCCATTCCTCCGCCCATGAGATTGGTTCCGAATGATGGCAATGCACTTCCACCGGTTCCGAATCCAGTCGAGGCACCGAAAGCACCAGTGCTGTTAAATCCTGTCGCAGTTCCTGTAGATCCAAACAAGCCCCCAGGTTTTTGCTGATTAAAAAGTGAAGTTCCTCCACCTAGATTTAAGCCAGGACTCGTACCAAGTGTTGTTGTGGCTCCAGCGTTTCCGAAACTGAAGCCTGTGGTTTGTCCTGTTGGTTTGAAAGAGTTATTGAACAAAGACGTGTTCGTGTTTTGGGTTGCACCGAAACCGATGTTGGTACCAAAGGCAGGAGCAGGAGTTGCACCAAAAGCAGAGGTCGTTCCGAATCCTGTTGTTCCCGCAGGTTTGGCACCGAATAAATTTGTTCCAGTGTTTGTTGTCGTGGTTTGGCCGAATCCTCCGAACCCAGTGCTTGCAGAAGAGGCAGGAAGCGCGAAGGCTGACTTGTTCTGATTGAAGAGTCCAATGCTCTGATTTGGTTGTGTGGCTCCAAAAGCCCCGAAGCCAGCGGTTTGAGTAGTTCCGAATCCAGTAGCGGTTGGTGCAGTGCTGGTCGTGGAGAAAAGAGGAGCTGGAGCAGCTGCTCCGAATGGTTTAGCTTGTGTACTCGCGCCAAATAGGTTGGTAGAGGGAGCAGAGTTGAAAGCGAAAGAGCTGGTCGTTGTCGCTGGCGCGCCGAAACCAGTTATTGGTTTGTTAAATAGTCCGGTACCTCCTGGTTGGCTAACGACTCCGAATCCTCCACCTATAGAGCCAAAAGTGGAAGTTGAAGTGTTTGCTCCTGGAGCTGCACCTCCAAAAGGTGAGGCCTGCGGTGCTGCGCCGAATAGTCCGGTTGTTGTTTGACCTTGGAAAATAAAAAATTCTCAATTGTATTATACTCAAGAAATTATAACCATGGTGGCGATTCGGCGGACGATTTCAAATCTCCAGTCATTTCCCGGTTCTTCCCGGTCAACTAGAAGTAACATATTTATATTTTTCGCAAAACCCCAACCTTTTTTTTTATTCATAACGTTCATTCTAAACATCCTTAAACACAACAAATTAAACCATGCAAAATAAATCAATTTCAAAAAGAATACTCAAATTTTCAACAACAAAAAATGATTTTTTTCACATAAATTGGAACAGATAAACTTGCAATCAAAAAAATCAATTTACGATAACAAAAAAAAAACGGATTTACAACCGAAAAGTTCATTTTTCAATCAGGAAGATGAATTTTCAAATAAAAACATAAATTTTTAACTGGAGCACTTCAATTTTCAAACATGGAGGTGAATATTCAAACAAGAAAATTAATTTTCAAATAGTCTTTAATAATTTTCTAAGAAAAAATACAATGTTTTAACAAAATAGTCGAATTTCGAACCCAAAACAGAATTATTTTCCACCAAAAATGAAAAAGTAACAATTTTAACATAAATTTAACACAAATGAACTTTTACTGGGAAAGATTATTGAACGGAAATTTGAATAATCAAATTTTTAATTGAAAAAAGGGATGTTTAACTAAACGAATGAATTTGTAACTAAAACTATGAAATTTTCAATGGGAATAAGTTAAATTTTCAGTTGAAAAAAATTATTTGTAAAAAGAAACTAACTTTCAACAAACGAAAAAACTAACTTTAAAACAAATTATTTCACTTTTACACAAAATGATGAAGAATCAAATGAAATTGTAGATGCTACACTGAAGTAGTTGAAATTTTAAACCAGAAAGACGAATTTTTAACTGAAATGATGAACATTTAACTAGAATAGTTTAATTCTTGCCAAAAAATTAATTTTCATGCAAAAAAAAAAAAAAAAAAAAAAAAAAAAAAAAAAAAAAAAAAAAAAAAACAAATAAAAAAAAAAAAAAAAAAAATATAAAAAAAAAAAAAAAA
>WSXT02118194.1:0-11015 GCA_011762715.2 Neuroterus valhalla | reverse complement strand
ACTGAAGGAGTTGAGTTTTAAAACAGATAAAATAACTTTTACAGAAAAAGATAAATCGTTAACGAAAATTTTATTACTTAAATTTTAAATAAAAAAAGGATGTTTAACTGTAAAAATAGATTTTTAACTGAAACTATGGAATTTTCAATTGGAATGAGTAAAAGTTTTAGTCGGAAAAAAATTACTTATAACACAAAAAACTAACTTTCAATAAAAAAAAAAACTCTTTGAACACATTATTACATTCTCACAAGAAATGATGAAGAATCAAATCAAATTGTAAATGTTCAACTACAGTAGTTGAATTTCAAACCAGAAAGACGAATTTTGAAATGAAATGAGGAGCATTTAACTAGAATAGTTCAATGTTTGCCAAAAAATTAATTTCCAAGCAAAAACTACAATTTTTCAACAGAGTGGTTGGAATCTGAACCATAAAAACATGGATTTTCAAACAAAATTGGAACAGTGTCATTTTTCGAATCGAAAATTAATTTGAAACCAAACATTAAGATCGAGTTTTCATGAAGATGAATGTTCGACTAAAATGAAAAATGTTTAACTTTATAACTTGAATTGTTAATCTTGAAGGAGAATTCTTGAAGAAGAATATTAACGTATGAAGAAAAAGATAGTTTTCTATCAAAAGATCGATTTTTCAACAAAATATGTGAAGTTTCAACGGAATAATTGAATGACAAATTTCAACCGAAATGTCGAATTCTTAACTAGAAAAGATCAATTTTCCATAAAAATGAAACAGTTGAATTTTCAGTTGAAGTAATTGATTTTCAACCAAAACTGATGATTTTTCAGGTGTAATGAAGAATTTTTGAATGAATAGATGATTTTTAATCAAAAAGATGAATTTTTAACCACAAAGATTAATTTTATACCAAAAAGGCAAATTAACCACGAATTACATTCTCAAAGAAAAAGTTTCATTTTGAGAATGTTCAACTAAACACTCGAATTTCCACCAGAAAAATATGAGTCGCTTTATAACAAAGTAGTTACAATTTCAATCAGGAGGGAATTTCGAACCAAAATAATGCAACTTTAACAAGAAAATTTGATATTCAACATACAAGTGTAAATTTAAAACAAACAGTTGATTTTTTTACCCACAAAAGGTTAATTCGAAATGAACAATATAAATAAGCTTTCTTCCATAACATTTATTTAAAATTAAGTACAGGGTACTTAAAAATTGGTGCAAATTTTGAACTGGATGAGGAACGATTTCTTAAAACTCCTCTCTTCTAAATCCGATTTATAATTAATTTAAAAAGTTCCCGTTCCATGTGAAAAATTCCCTGTTTTAACTGAAATTCTACTTCTTCACCGAAACTCCCTGTTCTAAAAAAAAAAAAAACTATAATTATTTTCTGAAATTCCCTATTGTCAATTCAAGTATGAAATTTCAGTCAGCTGGAAAAATTTCACAGAGCAACAAATTTGAAAAATGTTCTTCTTATAATGGATCTCTTTTTGATTCATAACAAGAAAGCTGTCAATTTTTTTTTTCTTTAGTAGAATTTTTAATAGTCTAGGTTAATAGTCTAATTTTAATTTATTAAAATTTATTTTAATTCTAATAGTCTAGGTTTAATAGTCTAAGCCAAGTAAATTCCCGGTTCTTAATTAAACTCCCGGTCATTTCCCGGTTTCCGAAGAATGATTATAATACCCGAATGCCAGAATTTCAATTCCAAACGTAACTATTTCAATTATTCCATTTTGTCAATTTTTCCAAATTCGACAGTTATCAATTTGGAACGATTTTGACGAAATGATTCAACTCCAAAGGATTTCAGGAAAGAAAAATATCAATTTCACATTTTTAATTTCAAAAGAGTTCAGTTTTGAACGGAGAGTAGAATCATTCAATTTGGACAGTTTCCAATACTTAAAACGAGATATAGAATGCATTTTTAGAACTTCTTTGGGGATATCTTATTTAATTTTGAGCGCGTCTAAAATTCACGGTTCTTCAACTTTTATCAATTTACAAGGAGAAAATTTTTGTTCTATTTTTTTTCAATCGTAAGAGGAACTTTCTCATTTTTTTTTATTTTCAGATAAAGAGGAGTAACCTTTTATATCTTTAACCTTTTTAAAGAGTGAAATAGGAAGGTATTCTATTTTTCAATTTTTTGCTGAACTGAAAGATGGAATTCTGTTTTCAACATTTCCCTTTAGATTGCAGGGAGGAATATTTCTCTTCTGAGCTATCTGGAGAAGATTCTTTCTGTAACATTTCTATCAAATTGAGGTAGAGGAAGTTTTCTCATTTTCGATAATTCGATTTCAGAAAAGTTTCTACTCCAACTGCTAGTTTAGTTTTGATAACTCTGAATTCGAAAATTTTCAACTTTTAAAGATTGAGTTCTCCAAATTCGATGACCAGAAAAAGAGTTTGCTAGATTAAAAAACTTTTTGACAAAAAATTAATTTTCAACCAAAAAAATACAATTTCCAATAGTGACATTTTTGTTTCGAAAAATTAATTTTCAAACTTAACAAGAGTTTTCAACGAGATGAATGTTCGACTGAGATGAAAAATGTTTGTATAACTTGAATTGTTAACCGTAGAGAAGAGTTTTTGAAGAAGAATATTAACTTCCAAAGGGAGAGATACTTTTCTACAATAAGTCGATTTTTCAACAAAGCATGTGAAGTTTCAATGAGATAATTGAATTTTTATTTCAGAAAGGCGAATTTTCAACGAAATGTCAAATCCTGAACAAAAAAAGATCAATTTTTTAATAAAAAGTCAAACATATGAATTTTCAGTTGAAGTAATTGATTTTTAACCAAACTGGCAAATTTCCAGGTATAATGATGAATGTTCAAATAAATAAATGTATTTTAAGAAAAAAGATTCATTTTTGACCATAGAGATTAATTTTCTAAAGAAAAGGAAAATTTTCCACGAAGTTCGTTCTCAAAGAAATAGTTTGATTCCCAAATTAAAAAATCAACGTACAACTAAAAACTTGAATTTGTAACAAAAAATATGAATTCATTTTTAACAAAGTAGTGACAATTTCAACCAGAGGTGAATTTTCAATCAAAATAATGCAGCTTCAACAAAGAAAATTTCATTTTCAACAAACAAGTTTGAATTCCATACAAGTAGTTGATTTTTAACACAAAAAGGATGAATTTGCAATGAACAGTGTAAACAAGCTTTCTATAATAATTCAGGGATATTTATTCTTCGGAATACTACTTCTACTCTCAAGACTGCTTGAAGTACTTTATTTATTCAAAATTAAGATGAAGGAACTTTAAAATCGCGACAAATTTTGGATTGGTGGAACGATTTTTTTAAATTCCTCTCTTCTAAATCCGAATTATAATTAGTTTTAAAATAAAACGTGATAAATACTTTTTTTTTTTTAATTAAGAGAATCATTCTTCCTGTAGGTTTGGGCTATCATCAATTTGATTATAATATTCGAGTCAGCCAAAAAAATTCCACAGAGTAACAAATTTGCAAAACGCTTTTCTTGTAATGGAAAAAGAAGAAATTCTTCCTCTCATGACGTATAGATATATTTAAATATTTTGAGAATCAGATTAGGGAGCCGTTACATTCTTTAAATCAAATAATAAGATATCTTTCTAATTCGTAGAAAGAAAGCAAACATTTCTCGTATTTTATCGGTAGAATTTTTAATAGTCTAGGTTGAGTCAAGTGAATTCCCGGTTTTTAATTGGATTCCTGGCTTTTTCCCGGTCAATGAAATTCACGGTCATTTTCCCGTCAAGTCGCCACCCTGCAAGCGTAACTATTTTAATTATTCCATTTTGTCAATTTTCCTAAACTTGACAGTTATCAATTTGGAACGATTTTGAGGAAATGATTCAACTCCTAAGGATTCTAGGAAAGAAAAATATCAATTTTATATTTATAATTTCAAAAGTGTTCAGTTTTGAACGAAGTGTAGAATCATTCAATTTGGAAAGTTTCCAAAGCTTACAACGAGATATTGAATGCCTTTTGAAACTTTTCGGTGATATCTTATTCAATTTTGAGCGTCTAAAATTCACGGTTCTTCAACTTTTATCAATTTAGAAAAAAGGAACTTTTGGTTCTTTTATTTTTTCTCAATCGGAAGAGGAACTTTCTCATTTTTATTTTATTTTCAGATAAAGAGAGTTACCTTTTTCACCTTCAACATTTTTAAAGAGTGAAATAGAAGGGTATTTTATTTCCCAATTTTTTGCTAAACTGAAAGATCGAAAATTCTTTTTTGTGGGAAATTCATTTTCCTATTTGATTATAAACTAAATCATTTTTTTGAAGATTTTACAATGTAAATAAAAAGTCATCTTCGAGACGAATGGAAGTGTTCCGGATTTAAAATAATTTTGTTGTTGTCTTTTTGTTGTTAAAAGAACAAGTAGTAGGGTGAATATGGGACTACTTTGTTCGATATTATTTTTTTGTTGTTGTTGGAGATTCATTATTCGAGTTGGAAATTCATCTTTTTGATTGGGAATTGAAAAAATTTTTAAGGCAATCGTTCTTTTCTGGTTGACATTTTTTTTTTTTTTACTGAAAATTATACTGTTCCGTTTTTAGTAACAAATAATTTTTTCTCGTAGAAAATTCAAATACTTGGTCAAAAATTCTATTTTTGGGTAGAAAATTCATCACTCGGATGAGAAATGGATCTCTTTGATTGAGAATTTCATTGTTTTCATGAAGATCCGTTTTTTTGTTGGAAGTAAATTGAATCCGTCTTTTTGTAAAAGATTTGTCTCTGATGAGGAATTTAAATCAATTTCAGGTTCAAGCCCATCCTTTTTGTAGAACCTTTCAAATAATGAATAACTTCATTATTAAAAATGGAGGAAAATTTAATACATACCAGGGTAATGAATAGGTGAATCTTCATAATTAGCTATATTTCTGTAGGGAACCATAGAGGATAATTTGCATTCATAGTGATTTCTGTCGATCAAACAGTTTCTCAAACCAGGTGTCCAATTAAATTGAATCAGAACGAACAATAAGAGTAGATGAAATTTCCAGATCATTTTTAAACTTCTCTTTACAGGTTTTCACACATTTAATAATACACTTTTTTCAAACATTTCGAATGTAAAATATTTATGAAGCCAGAGCATCTACATCTGTCAAAAAATAATTGAAATCATTCTCTCGAAAATACATTGGAACGGAGGGGAATCAAATGCTTCTCAATATTATTATTATTATTATTATTAAATATATCAGACAAAATTCATAATTTACGAGTAAAACAAAATTGAGAAAACTGTATGCATACATTGGATAATTAAAATATACATTAGCTGATGGGTATTGGGAATAACGAGGGGAATAATTACCTTTTTCGTTGAATATTGTGGAAAATGATTCGATATGTTCCACTGATTCTTATTTTACGATCTTCAATGAATAAAATATGTTATTATAAGGAATAATTTTAGAATAACGTCTCTGCTTCCCGATGACATTTCGTGAGTCAAAGAGGTTAGTTTTTGAATCAGATTCGATTCTTCAGAAAATCGATTTTTCAAATGGAACCTTTCGATTTTCGAATCGATTCTTTGCTTTTCGATTTTCTTAAGAATCGATTCTTCATCTCTAGAATCGAAAAATCGATTTTTCCCTTGTACCGAAGATGCTGCAAATCTTTGATCCAGGATTCTAATTGTTTAATATCTTTGCTGCTAGTGCCTGTACAAACTGTAAGAAAATAAATACTTTTACGAATAGATTCTTGTGCTTTTATCTAGAGAAGGCGACTTAACAAGAAATCATAAAATAAAAAATCACTAGAAAAATGGAGTTACATATTTGTAAAGTTTCGAATTTTCGAAGATCGATTCTTGCTGAATCGATTCCCGTGTTTCGATTTTCACGTGAATCGAATATTTTTGAAAAATCGAACATCCCTAGTGAGTTTTCTGGAACGTGTGTTTGCGACTTTGTGTTGGTTTGAGACTTTGTGGATGTATCGAGTCGGGGGGAAGCAGAGGGAGGGAGACTGATCAGCAGAACATTTTGTTGCAATTTGATGTGAAAGAAGCGTTGAAAATGGCTTGCAGATTGTCTACTTTATTTCGACACCTTTATATAAATGGAAGAAGTAAGCATTATCCTAATTTCTGGAGGAAATCCTAGTTTATTCTTAACAAAGTGAATTTCCATGATATAACCTTAATGGAGGTCTAAATTGAGACAAATTTTTCACTTCCATTAACAACAATAGTTAAGGGTAGACATCACATAATTGGAGATATGTGTTGAACATAAGTAATTCGTGTTTTCTACAACATAGAATTTATTTAAGGAACTTATTTCCCCGTTCATACCGATATTGATTGAATTAGTCCGGTTTGAGGTTATGTAACTCCTTAAAGTTCGTAGAAGGCAAATTGGGATCATATTAAACGACTATGAGCGTTCAAAATTACGAGAGAATTCAACAGTTTATTCAAATATTTCACATTCTCTATGCATGAATTAATCTGAAAAGTTTCAGAAGTATTTCTTATTGGAGCACAATTTAAGGAAATAATCAAGTGCTTCATGATTTGATCATTTCCGTTTATTTTTAACGAAAGTTTTGGTTTTATATTAATTATTGAGGTGTAGTACCTGTGTTCCGAAATACAGTAATCAAAAAGTGTCACATTTTTGAAAAAGTGGTATGACTCCACCTTTTCTCAGTTGATAGACGAAAATTTTATTCGAAATTGCAATTTAGAATGCCTCGAAATTAATTCTTGTGGGCTGAAATGGACTGAAATTCTTCTAAAGATTTTTATGATTCGAAATGATCCAATGATTCTGATGATTTAATGATAATGAGTATAATGAAATCCTTCTTCTAATTCAAAATATGTACAAAATTCTTGGATATGAAATGAAAATACCTTGAGGCATATGTTTCGTAAATAGAGGCCTCAATAGTTAATAAATTTTTCATTGATAACATTCGAAATCCGAACATTTTAGCTCGAAACATGATAAATTTGATCATTTCTAACCTATAGTGTTTGAAATTGAATGATTAATTTTTGTTCAAACCCTTTTCTAGATGGATCTCATTTTGGCAAATTCTTAGCAAAGATGTTTCGCATTAGAATCCGTCTTGTTTGGAATCCAAAATGTTCAAAATTAAAACTTGATTAGTTTTAGATTCGTGATTGATAACAAAGAACAAGTTCAAATTAAAAGCCTCTAAACTAATTCATAAACGAGTCAAGTTCAGTCTTTTCAGTCAAACAGTTTGCATTGTTTCAATGTTTAATTATAAATCTTGAAATTGAATTTTCTTTCCGTTCAGAGACCTCGAAATGAAAATTGTTTAGTTTTGATGACTTCTGATTTTTAATGATACGTGCAATTCAAATTATTCTTGTTCAGAGATTTCGGAGACACATTGGGATATTCTTATTTGAATATATACTTCGAATTATGAATTCAGTTTTAGTTTCCCTTTCTACTTTTAATGTTCAAATGATAAGGAAATATTTTCTGGACCCGAAAACAATAAGTTGTGATTATTTCTAAATCTATAACGGCCACTAGAGTAGTTCTTATGATTAAAAATAATATTTTATTGTTTCTATTGTCAACTAAATTGTCGAATTTTTGAGCCGTAAAGACAGAAACTATAAGTTAACGGTTGGATTTTTAACCAGGAATAATAATTGCATATATTTATCTTGAAAAAATATTTTGTGATATTTCAAATGTCCAATGAATTAATAGGTACGACGAGAAAGTGAAGAAGTAATCATTTTTATGACTATATTATATACGAATACGCTTCTCGCAGGATACGTACAATAATTGTAATCAATTACAATATCGAATTAATAGCAACGACATATGTAAATATCGTAAATTATAAAAATAGTAGATTCAAATTACTTTTTCTTCAGTTTTGACATTGTTAATGATTAATTAAATGAAGACATGAAGACATCTATAAAAAATAATTATGTTAAAAAGAAATTTAATTGAAATCTACTATTTTCATAGTTTACGATATTAAGCTATGTCGATGATATGAATTTGATATTTTTGTACAATTATTGTATGTATCCTGTGAGAAGCGTATTCGTATATAGTCATAAAAATAATTGCTTCTCCACTTTCTCGTCGTACCTCTTAATTTATTGGATATTCGAAATATGACGAAATATCTTTCCAAGATAAATATATGTGAAAAAACATGTTTCATAATTCACAGCTCCTAACGTTAACCTGATAGAGTTTACACACTCAGAAATCATAAGGCTGAATGATTTTTCATTAGTGCCGAACGCATAATGACAAAATTAAATCCTATGATTGGTTATCCAGATTCCAATTTATTTATTCAATAATAATTCATCATTCATCATTATTTAATAATTTCAGGTTTGTCAACTACAAGTCACCAGGCCACCAATCATGCACGCACCTCAACAAATGCAGTTCCAAGTTTTCTACAATTACCAGTCTCCACCTCACCTTCGATCTACGAGCCAAATTTTGCATTTTCTTCTAGGTCAGTCGACTTCGGAATCACCATACCACCATCAGATTTATCGAGAATAAGCATCACTGACGCTCCAATTTCAATAAATCGCCACATAGAGGAACCAAACAAAATCAAACACAACAAAGAAGACATAGTGCCAGACAAATTTATCGATCTCCCAACTCTGGAGAATATCATCGAAAAACATGCAGTTCGAATGATCATCATTCGAAAGCACAAGATGAAAGTTCACAAGCTGAAGAAGCTGCGCAAAAGGATGAAATACGTAAACATGAAAGTTAGAAAGAGGCGCAAGATCAAGAGGGAGAAGGCCTTCAAGAAACACATTTACCTGCTTGTGCACAATGCTGAAAAGTTCAACCCGCAGAAGTATGTGAGAGACAGGATTTCGCTACTCACGAGGGAAATTCTACCCACGAGATGGAGAGGAGAAATTCTTCCACCAGCGATGATAAGAGAATTCGTTTACGAGCAACGAAGAAAAGTTGCGGCTAAAAAGAATAAAAAACGTTTGACATTATGAGTGCATTGTTGTGAAATTTCTGAGGAGACAAAAAAATTAATAAAAGATGAATAAGAAACATACGATGACACTTCGCCTTTTCGGGTTCAAACTTGAACTAATTAAATGAAAATTTGAGTTTTTTGTTCAAAAGATAATATTCCTCGATTGGAAATTTGAATATTTTGTAGGAGATTTGGTAATTACACAATTTATTTGAAAATTCGTAATTTATTTAGTTGAAAATTGAATTTTCATCTGGAAATTTAACCATCCCATTTCTGCTTGAAAATGTATTCTTACAGTTAAAAATTCCACTGTTTAGTACAAAATGCACGTGTTCTGTTGAAAATTGGTCTCTGGCAAAAGTTTTCCTCTTCGTTTTTTTTTTATTGATGTATTCGTGATGGGTAGAAAATTCAACAACTATTGAGTACAAAATCAATTTTTTTTTTTCGTTGAATACAACTGCTTGAAAATATTTCCTTTTTTTAGACTTAAGTTTCCAAACTTAGCATTCAACAATTCCATGTTCGATGTGAGATCGAAAATTAATATTTTTGGTTTGTCGATTGTTACTTTCGTTTAAAATGATGTGTTGAGAATTCGTTCTTGGATGGTTAAATATTTATGTTTGCAGGTTCAAAATCAACCTATTTGATTGAAAATTAAACTTTTTGATGGAATTTTATTTTTTTTGGTAAATGAAAACATCTGTTCAAAAACCTCTTTGTACCATGAAAATTTACCTGTTTTTCTTTTTAATTATAATTTTGGTTTAATTCATCTCCTCGAAAATTTGAGCATTTAGTTGAAAATCCTTTTATTAAGTTGAAAAATCAACTTTTTGGGCGGGAATTTGATTATTTCTTTATTTGCTCTTTGGGATCGAAATTGATGTTCAATGGTATAAATGTCATCATCCTTGTTCGAAAAATTATCTTTTTTTTCTTCGAAAATCCAACTGTTTTGTTGAGAAATGTCTCTATAGCAGAGGTGTCCAACCTTTCTTAGTCGGAGCCAGAGCTGTGGCTCTGAACTCGAATCAAGAGCCTCTTTTTCAAAATGAATAATTATAACGCTGTTTTCGATTGTTTCATCAGATATGTACACATTTTTCTTTATTTAATATTTAATGCGGTTGTTGACATGCTTCATTTTCTATCAGTTTACTTAAATCCAGCTTGTCTTGGCAAATTTTACAACGCAATTATGATTCCGAATTTCGCTGTGCTAAGAGGCTACCCTGATACATATTTCGGATTCCAAAATTGATCCGATTCAAGAATTTTATTCCGAAACCTCTCCAATCTAATCCGAAAACTGCATGAAAAGAGTCAGGAATTGGTCTGAGTCCAAAGTCTGTTTGGACAATAAAGTTTGACTCCGCAAAGAGGGAAGGTGATCCGATTAAATCCGAAATCTGTCCGTTCGAAAACATAGAATCCGAAAATAGTTCGGCTTTATCCGGAATTCAGAACCTGAAGTTATTCTTGTTCAAATGAAAACAGAAAGTGGTCCGATTAAATCCGAAATCTGTCCGGTCAAAAACATCGACTCCGGAAATAGTCCGGCTTTATCCGGATCAATCACATCCGGAAGACCGTACAAAAAGCGGATATGATCGGATATAATCCGGATTGATCGTATTCTTCAGACCGTGCTAAACACGGACTCGACCGAACACGAACCGCATCCAGAACACCGTACAGAACACGGACTCGAACGGACACATTCCGAATTGATCGTATTCTTCAGACCGTACAAAACACGGTTTCGACCGGACACAATCCGGATTAATTACATCCGGAAGACCGTTCAAAACACGGACATGACTGGACACAATTCGGATTGATCACAATCTTCAGACCGTACTAAACACGGACTCGATCAAACACATACCTTATGTTCAAGGCCTATCCGAAAGACTAAGAAGTTCATTGAAAAAATTTAATATAAACGTTTATTTTAAAAAT
>WSXT02118183.1:0-11015 GCA_011762715.2 Neuroterus valhalla | reverse complement strand
GACCCACCCCCTCCCCCCCGCCCTCCGAATCCAAACTCCCCCCCACCACTTATTCCGGAATGCCTCCAATTTCAAAATCCGTCTGAGTTACGCTAACCCAGTCCGTACCCTGAGGGTTAAAACCGGTCATGCTAGCATATCAAACAACCTCATTGTATTGTTCTCCATTCAGGAAAATAACACTGACCCGCAACAGAACCGCGGTAAATTACACATATGACCACGCCTCATAACCGTGAGATGGGTGACCATGTTCCTCCCTGTCCTGAAATCGCTATTATTTCTAGGGGAATGTCCGATTCGCGCTATCAGTCTCAATGTCGGTTCCTCTTCTACGATACTAGCTTGTACTTGCGGCGGTTGAAAAAGCATAATGCGCATATATCTCATCTATGTGTGTCTGACACGACAGGGCGTCTAAGTGCACCAAAGAACCTCTATGATCCAGGATAATTCTGGTGTCATAGCAATTTAGCAAGTCAGTTTTTAGTCGATCTGTCCATAGAAGACGTTGACCACCTCACCAGTCCGCCATCGTGTTTCTATCAAAATCATTCCCGGGACCCCGAACTTCAGGGTAATCGGCACTGTATGCCGACCCACTCTCGGATGCTTTGCGAGTTCGATCATTTTGATACGCATTCACTACTGGTATGTTGTTTGCATAGTTGTGCCTCCAAGCAGCTAGAAGAAGGCTCCTTCTATTCTTGCAGAGCTCGGGAAGCAAAGGTAAAACTGCATACTGTAGGATGTCGCCCAGTATCCCATAGACACTGTACAGGACACATAAGCCAGACTTCATTCAGCTTTAGGCTCAGTTGTTCATGCTTCAGCTTGGAGATTATTCCTTCAGGATCATTCCTGGAGCATTGTCCACGACTACTTATTGAAATTTTTTAGTCACATTCAGCAGAGACGCATTTAGCTTGAAAGTTAATCCACAGATTAGTCTCTCTATGCATCCACAGGATGCATAGAGAGACTGATATCTCGATGTCCACTTCTTGATGGAATGATATTGTGTTTGAATCAAAGAAAATAAAGTTTGTAAACGCAAACAGACATAATGGACATTTTAGGCGGATCTGTAATATGAATTTGAATGAAAATTTAATTGCAAAACTCAAGGAACCTGAATTCAGAAAACTTTTCAAGTAATATTTTACAACCTTCCGAAATGTTCATCATGTCCATATAGGATTAGAAACTTAAAATTATTATCTTCCTCAAAATATTTATTTTATCAGTCTAAGGATAAATGTTTTTGGATATTCGAATTTAATTTTCCTTTCGCATCCGTTAATACTAAACCCTACTTGCTTTGAATTTCACGTAATAATATTTCTTGGAAAAATAGTCCGAACAACAAAATTCCACCCGTAATTTCTTATCAAGAATGCAGCAACATGGTATTTAATAGTTTTACACCTGCAAAAGGGTCATTGGGGAGGTCCCAAAAATGGTAAATTACGAATTTTGGAAATTTGTATGCACATTTGCATTTCTATCACAAAAATAATATTGCTTAGTTTCTCGAATAGAATTCCTAATCGATATTTAGGTATGGTGCGAAGCGTTTTTAGTTTTTATGCGTTTATCGTGAATTCCTTGGGTAACTAGCTCAGGTGATTAATAAGGGAACCTTGAAATCCACTTGCAAGCTGTTCCATGCCATGTTTAGAATGATGCTCCCGGAAAATACAAGTAGAAAACTTCATATTTAATGCTATAACCTAATGTTAAAAAAAGACAATATGGGACTTTCAAGAGACCTTCATATTCATGTTTTTTTTTTCTTAAAAGTTCAAACTAATCAAATGTTTGTTTTTTCACAAGCAGACATAATAATAATAATAATAATAATAATAATAGAAGAGATGGATTTATAACAATTCGCGAAATCAAATTTGATCTGCTGAAGTTCTTCTCCTTTATGTGTTTCTTTTCAGAAAAATTTCTAATAATTGCAAATATAATGGAAAGGAACGCGTTAAGCTAAGTTTCTAGGCTACAACAGTTAGATTTTACCAGAGTTCGGCAGTTCAAAATTAACTTTTTTTTCCCTACACTCTACCGCGATTTATCATAATACACTCACCGTATCATCGATGATTTGCTTGTAATGAGAAACCAGACCCCGAAGGCTTCTATTCTGTTTTTCTAACTCCAGACTTGGTTCTTGAGCAAACTTCTCCTTCAATTTCGGTAGCAACATAGTAGCTGTTTCTTCAAAGACACTCATCCATCTATAATGTGACGGTTCTGTAACTTTGATTTCTGGAAAAAGCCTTTGCAGCAAGTTCTTCGTTGATTCTCGCTCCCGTCTCAGAATACTATGAACATTGCCCTGCAGATAGAGGAAACAACTTTTTCATGTTAAATGTTCAACGCCCTATTATTTTCATTCAGAATTATAGTCAATCTATAATAACAACCCTGGCAGGTAATCTTGAATATTTAATATATTGGGAACTTTAAGGAACGCGCAGGACTACCACAGACTATTGTAATTGAAAAAAGTGACTAAATGAGGCAAACCAGTAACTTAGAGTCATTTTGGAACCAAAAATTACTGCAATTTACACAGAAAGAGGTTTGTGATGTAGATATAATCAATTGTCAAACATGTTCAATTAATTTTCTGAAGTGAGGTTCAAATCAAATGTTTGAGCAGTTTTATTAGAATCTGAACAAGGAACTTATATTCCCTTTAATAATACTCAATGTTTTTCGTTGCGTGTTGGTGGCGGTGGTGGGAGCGTGTTGGCTGACAGATGGTGGAAGAGTTTTACGGGATTTGTGTTAAAGGTGCGGGCGCAGTGTAATGGTGGAGGCACATAGTGGAGGCACATTAAGGCGGCAAAGGAGTACAGAAGAGAGCGTGGGCAGTAAGGTAGGCGGGAAGGGATTTCTCCACAAGCCAGTGCGGATATTAGCGCGTGACCCGGTCGTCAGCAACCCGTGGGGGAAGGGAAAAAGACTGAACCGTGAAAGCAGGGGACGCGAGACTGCAAGTGAAAGGTTTAAGGGACGTCGTTAGAGTTAGGGTTTCAAAACAGAAATAAGAGATAAAAGATTTGAGGGAGCAATGGAAAGGATTAGAAGAAGTGGTGGTGTCGGTAAGGAAGCAAAATGAAGATGAGGTGCAACAGTAGGAAGAGAAGATGAGGGTGTGGAAGAATATGACGGAGAAGACTCGAGGAGGTGCAGGGCATGTCAGATATGGGATATTGTAGCAGGGTGTAAGGATAGCAGGGAGGTATGTAGGAAAGGCGAAAGAACATGATAGAAGAGGATGAGATAAGGCGTAGGAACGATAAAGGGGAAAAGGGAAAGCGGTGGTGAGGGGAAGCATAAAAGCAATAGAGTACCGAATGTAGAGAAAAGAAAAGGCGGATAAAATAAATAATATCGTGATGAGAGTGTTAGAATTTAGGAGCGGGGTCAGAAGAGAGGGGGTGAGGGAGGTGGAACGCTGCTACAAAGAATAGAAGGGTTTCAGAGCAAGGTAGTTAACGTTGAGCTAGAAAGGCAAGTTAAAGATGATGCGAGGTGATAACCGAGTCACGGTCTGACGCGAAAGAAGAGGGAAATTCAGAGAATGCTGAATGGCAGAGCTAGAGGAGAAAAGAGTGAAGAAAGAGCAGATAAGGTAAGGTATAAAAAAGCAGAGGAGAAAATGTGGGTATGAGATGAGGAATAAGAGAAGTTGAAAGAACTGTATGGGGACTTACTTTATAGGAAGTAGGGGCATGGAGAAGAAGCAGATCAAAGAGGAAGTGAAGGTGCTTTATTGGAATGTAGATAGAGTACAAAAAAATGTTGTTGTCGATCAGTGGTGACGTAAATAGAAAGCGAGGAATGAGGGAGAATAGAACCAAGGCTGCCAGGGGCGTTTAGGTGGAGTCTCTAGGAGGCAGTGAGGAGTGATGCGCAAGTTTTTGGCCGTATACAATATAGTAGTTGATTAATTGATTCAATGTGTCCCCTGAGGGTTTACATTTTCCTCGAACTTCTCCACCATTCCTTTACACACCCTACCACTACCTTAGTAGTAAGTAAGGGGGACCTACAGCTTAAGGTGGGTTCCGAACCACCAAGAACCCCAGCCCCAAGTACTTAGAGTAACCTTTTTCTCAAGAGGTACCGGCACCACGACTTTCCGGAGATGAACACTTCCTTGCTAGGCAAGTGTTCACCGCGTGGGCCGCCGAAGCTCTTCCAGAGAAATTGGCGGGAACCGAACCCACAACCAGCCGGCGTGGGTTCAAAGCGCATGCCTTATCCCCTACGACCAACTGGCCACTCTGTGTACAATATAGTTCAGACTCTGATAAGGAAATTGGCTACAAAAGAGGTCTCTAAATGCACTGACGGGTGTATAGAGGCTGGGTGGTCAGAAATGGTAAGATAGCAGGGGACGAAGAAGGAGAATAAACGCATGTGAGTAGGTTAGGACCAGCGCTGATGGACTACGTGGTCATGATAATGGACGAATGGGAGGAAGCGGAAAGATTCACAGTGGAAGGAAGGATAGAATCAGACCATAAGCCATTGAAATTGTGGACATGAGAAATAGAGGGAGGAACAAAAGGCCAGGAGAGAAAGAAGTTTCGGTGGTGGAGAAGAAGATATGGACGAGAGAGGCTATAGAGAAATACCAAGAGCGTTTAGGAAAAGAAAGGTTCGCAGGAAAGTCAGTTGAAGAGATATAGCGGGTTCTGGGAGTAAAAGTGGAAGGCATGTGGTAGGTAGAGAGATAGCAAAATAGTGGTCGAAAGTGTACGCGTTTTCCACAGACCTTGGAGGCGCATTTACATCATTGAATGGGGGAAGTTTGTGGGAGGGGATGGGGGAGAGTAAAGTAGAAAGAGGGTCTGACCAAGAGGGTAAGGGAGGTGTATGGAGAGAAGGAAGGTAGAATTACAGGAAAGGATAGGATTCTGGAGGGTCTCAGGATGGACGGAAGGTTGAGGCATGGAGAGGAAGCTAGAAGAAAGAGTGGTAGAAGAAGTGAGGGCAGGAGGGGTTAGAATTTAGTCACTCGCGAATGTAGATGACATAGTGTTGCTAGCAGAGAGTAGAGAGTACTTGATGGAGATAATGGAAACATATGGTGTTTAGAAAAGGGGGTTAGAGAGATAAGGGAGGGGATTGGAAGTGGAAGGTAAATGCAATGTAGGAGGTGAAAAAAGTGGTCTACCTGAGTTCCTCGTTTCAGAGTAGATGGTCATTAAGAGGGGAGAGTTAAGTTGCTTCCATTAGAAAATGCTCGGAGCCGATCTCATTTGCTACTTTAATTCTAACCATCATTCACTTTTTTCTTCCTTTTACCAGAATGTAGTCTATTACAGTATCTCCTCCTTCTGTGAATGTCACATCTCTGCCCCCATTTTCGTTAGTATTATCACTTTTCTGTCTTTCGAATCTCTTTTATACATCTATCTTTCTCCACTGATATTTTGCGTGCAAACTCTTCGGTCCAGAAATATAATGCCCCCATCTCCCTTCTCTACACAAAATGTCCATTCCTTCTCTGAATCTATTCCTTCATAATTCTCTATCCTTCCTCTCCTACTAACATCCTATACACACTAACGATAGCCACCTTCTTGCTTCCTTCCCTTACTCTTCTTACCACCTCCAATTCTAGCCTCTCTTCTTTCACTAAGCCCCTTCCTCCCTCCTTTTCTCACTGCCTTTTTCTACCCTTTCCTCCTGCATTGATTCCTCTGCCGTTATATATTCGTCCTTCATCCAGTATCGACATGATCTTACTTTCTCTCTTATCCTAAACCTTGCCATTTTATTCCACTTACTGCAATATTTTAACTTTTTCAAGTATTCTAGTTACCATCCCCTTGAACAAGTGGAACTATTTATTGTACTTCGATCCAAGAACTGACTTATCTTTCTTCTCTCTTTGTCTCGCCACCATGTTCAATTCTAATCGCTTGAATTATATAATCCATTCTTTGATACCACTTTCTTTCCTCCTTGGCTTTCTCTTACCCCCACACCATGAACTTTCTCTATTGACTCTCCTTCTCCTTACCTGAATAAAACTTAAGCATGCTGTGCAATTTTGCTCCCCTCTCTCCCGTTCAGCTTCTGTTCAAACTTTTGAGCACTATTAGGCTGCCTAACGACCATCTTCTCTCTCTAGATTTGTCCTCAACCTATATCCCGGGCAGCTCACTAGAGCTCTTTGCCAAAAGATAATATTCAACCAAAGAGTTGAGTTTTCAAGCTAAAACGACAAATGTTTCAGGAAAAAAAGAAAACAATTTTTTTTTAACGCTTTTATCAAAAATCATATCTTAACTAAATAGGATGAAATAATCACTTAAATAATAAACAGAAGTCGATTACTATTTTATAGCAGAAATAATTTTGTCGATTTGCCAAATCACGTGCCAATTCACTTTCTTATAATTTATTTCGTAGTTTCATATGGAATTCGCATTCGAATTAGAACCGCGCATTCTTGAAGCGAACATACGAGCCCTAGCGAGAAAAACGAGCGGCAGCATTCAATTGAAAAGTTTATTATAAAAATATTTGTATTTGCGCATTTTAGCATTATAAAAATAAAATGTAAGGTGTAAATAATATTCATGGCAAATTTAAATTTTCCAAGTAATCGATGAGTAGACTAAAAACCAACGTGAAGATTCACACCATACCCCACGATAGACAGACACCAAGGTGGAGGTAAATAAAAGCGTAGAAATGAACGACCTTTGAAACCAAAAACATGAATTTTCAACCAAAAAAGCTCAAAATCAAACTCAAAACCAAATACAGTAGAGTTTTCAAGACGAAAAGACGCATTATTAAGATTGCAGTTACATTTTTCATACAAAGAGGAGAAACTTCAATCCTCAACGGATACATTTTCATTTAAAAAAGACAAATTTGTAACAAAGGAACTGCATTTGCAAACAAAAATTTGATCTTTCAACAACATAATCAAATTTTCAAGGAAACATTCGAATATCTTTACCCTAAATAATTCATTTTCAAGCTAATATTTGCACTTCCAACAGCGAAGAATCAATTATTAACAAAACAGTCGGGCTAATCGTTGAACTTAGGAGTCAAAAAGGAGAATTTGTTAGAAGACCTTTGAATTCCTAGTCCAAAATGTTCAAGACAGCAGTTTTATCTCTGACAAAATAGTTGCGATTTTCACGAAATTGTTGAATTTTAAATAGAACAGTCAACATAAAAACCAACGAAGATTAATTTAAAAAAATATATACTCGATATTCCAACCGATACAATATCTGAATTCAAAATAAAAACCAATTAAAATAAACTAGAGAGATGAATCGTCTAAGAAAATGTAATCAGTAGTGCTTTATTTGTTATAGAATCTTTAGATCTATACAAATGAGTTACAGTTCAGTTATCAAATTTTAATATTCTTAACAACCAACTCACAAAATTGTTGATGTTAAGGTGTAACACAGACGTTAGGACCCTTCTTACTAAAAATAAATATTTCATTGCATACTAATTTTACATAAATATAAATCCACTCATTCATAGATACAATTTAATTCATTGAAAATAAAGCTCACAGGGCTGAAAAGCACCTTTGAGAGCAGACCAGGGAATACACATCTCATACAAATATACTAGTAGAATATTTACGTACAAGGGTGTGAAAGAGTCCAAAACTTTGGAAGGATTATGAAATGACAATCCAACTATCATGGTGTGTGTTTTCTATGGGTTTAGTTTTAGACCATTAGAGACTACCCACTTGTAGACGTTATTTATATCATCCTGGACCATTTGAAGCAGGTCCCTCATTTAGCCAGGCATCCCTCAGTTCACTCATATGTCTGCTTTCGATTATACCGAAAAATCTAACAGTATCGAAAAATCGAAATTCAACTAAGAGGTGATATACGGGCTCTGCGTTATAAATATAAGTCAAGGTATAACCTTTTTTATTAATCTTAATAGCGCTATTATTCTAATGCAGCAGACTGGTGTTTTTGGTAATGTTGGATATTTTTGCGGTCCTTCACTTTACACGGAAGTCAACGGACTCGGATGTACATAAAATATTCGATTCGTAAAATTGTAAGGCTTTTGTGAACCCGTGTGGTGTCGCTTGTCTCCCATCGGGCGCCTCCCCAGGTTGCGGATAGGGGAATGCCTTTCAGGTATGGGTGGCATCGGGGAAATCAAATACCCGGGGTGGACTAAAACCAGTAAGGGGAGAGAACCCTGAAATAAAAATCAGTCATAGGTACGTATGTAAAAAAAACAACATACCCCAAGGGAGCGGAAATCTCCTCGCTGGTTCCGATCAGCTGCGAGCTCCGGAGGCCGGCGCCGGTCGGTCCCATAGATTGGGGGGGGGGGGCAAACATACAAAAATGAAAACGAAGCTGCTCTGCTGGAAGAACAGCAGAAGAACATGGAAGCGTTACAAAAGGCCTTCCTAATGGCCAATAACGCCCTCCCGAAAAATGCACCGATGCCAGTCAAGCACAACATGGTTAAAGTACTGGAGTATATGGGCAGCATGAGGAGCACTGGTCTAGCCCTAAAAGCATCAAGGGACAACCGAGATAAGGACTTGTCCGAAAATAGGTTAACCAAAGGAGTTCGTAGGCAAAGGGAGAGAGCCGTATCACTTAGAAACGTGGTCTCTTCCCCGCAGTCGAACTCAAGAAACGGAAAGAGAGCTGCCTGCAAAACACCGGAAGGAAATACCCCAAAGAGGTAGGGCATATCCTCAAAAGCCTCCGCCGCCATTCCCAAGCAGCTTGAGATGGGGACAGAGACCGAGGATACGCCTAAACCCCAGAAAGATGGTCCCTGGAAAGGGGCCAAGAAAAAAAAGGAGAAAACCTCAAAAAAAAAGAGCCCGAACCGCAATGGAGATCGAAGAGGGTCAGAAGAGCCAGAGCCAGCGACGCGATCAAACTGACGGGCCTGGACGGGATATCTAACGAAATCTTGCGAAAAATTATCGAGGTGTATCTGGGTATACTGCTGGAAATTCTCAATGCTTGCCTTCAAGAGAGAGCGTTCTTCAGTGAATGGAAGGAGCAGAAACTAGTTCTTCTTAGGAAAGGAGACAAGCCTCTGAATGAGACATCATCCAACAGGCCAATATGTATCCTGGACTCAATGGGGAAACTTCTTAAAGGATTAATCTTTCAAAGACTGGACAACCACATGATCGGAGAATACAACCTGTCTCAGAAACAGTTCGGTTTTCGAAAGGGACACTCAACTGTGGACGCGGTTCAGGCAGTAGTTGACATGGCAAGGAAGGCAAGGGACAAGACCGGGAGACTCTATAATAAGGGTTTTCGCGCTCTTGTCTCCATAGATATACGCAACGCCTTCAACTCAGTGCGTTGGAAAGACTGTATTGAAGCCCTGGAGAGCAAAAGGGTCCCAGCATACCTCATTCGTATGCTTGACAATTACCTGAGCGACAGATGGGTAATCTACCAAGGAGACTCTTGGCCCGTCAAGGAAAAAATAACGTGCGGTGCGCCATAAGGCTCAAGGATAGGTCCCATTATATGGAACATCACTTATGATGACTTCCTGGAAATGGACCTGCCCGAAGGCACTGAACTTGTGGCATTCGTAGACGATACTCTTATCGTCTGCGTAGCGGATAACGTCGATATCCTAGAGCTGAGGATCAACGAGAGCCTGAGAAGAGTCAAGCGCTGGCTGAATGAGAGAGGCCTTCAAATGGCCATCCACAAAACGGAAGCAGTGTTGGTCACAGATCGAAGATCCTTCCGGTCCCCTGCAATGAAACTGGAGGAGATGGAAATAAAGTGGAGTAACCAGCTCATTCACCTCGGAGTAGAGTTGGATAGGAAACTTAATTTCCGTCCTCATGTCATAGAAGCAATCAACAACGCCATCGGAAACGAAGGAAACATCTCAAGACTAATGTCCAATGTGGGAGGTCCAAGAGAAGCTAGGGGAGGGTTCTCGCAACCATCTTCCACTCGAAGCTGCTTTATGCAGCACCAGTGTGGGCAGCGGCTGCGTCGAACTATTCTCTGTGAAGAATGTTGGTGTCGGCACAGAGAGCAGTGGCACTGAGAATCGTCTCAGCCTACCGTACAGTTTCCACCAATACAATACTGGCTCTCGTAAGTGTCCCGCCGATAGATCTTTCAGTTTTGGAAAGGAAGGTAATTTACAACCAGAGTAAGGAACGAGCTTGCCTTGGGAGTGAAGAGGAGAACAGGCGTATTAAGGCTGAAATAAATAAGGAAGCCAGAGTCAGACTCACACGCGAATGGCAGGAGCGCTGGCTTAAAGTAAGCACGGGCAGATGGACGCATTAGCTTATCCCACAGCTTCAAACGTGGCTAGGGAGAAAGCATGCTGAAGTTGGATTTCACCTTACGCAAGCACTAATCGGGCATGAATGCTTCAACGCCTACCTCGAACGGTTCAGAATAAGGCGAACGGAATCTTGCGACTTTTGCAACGACCCCGTTGCCGACGTGAAACACACGTTATTTGCGTGTCAAAGGTGGCACTTACCGACAGGAGATGAACACCGAAACGGGCATAGAGGTTAAGCCCAAAAATATGGTCTCTCTTATCTTGAAGTCTGAACTGAAATGGAAAAGCATAGACATTTATTGTCAAAACTATGCATGACAAGATCCACGAAAGTCGAAGATTGGTAGCAACGGGTGAACCAATGTAGCCACGAAGGTATCTGCAAGGGCAGGGATGACGGAAGAGTCGCTAACACGACTTAAAAGGGGCCTCTGCTCACGATGTTGAAGCCTTAACGGGCAGTACCGTGAGTAGATCCATAGGCCCAGGAAACGGAGGTTTAAGGTTCAGTCGGTATGTCCAGCCCCGCTCTGGAAGAGTCCGGCACAACGTCTCTAGAATATTTTCCTTCCTTCTCTCAGTTTAAGGCCAGTCCTGAAAATGCGAGCTGTAACGTTCGCGAAACGTCGACAACATTTGTAGTTTGTACACGATCGAAACCC
>WSXT02118172.1:0-11015 GCA_011762715.2 Neuroterus valhalla | reverse complement strand
ATATTTATCCATAGGCTTTCGCTTCTTATCAAGTTAAACTTGCTCCATATGCAAAGTAAAATCTCTGGCAGGTGATGAAATCCCCGACTTTCTAAACTGAATGTTAAGATGACCAAATGGAAAAAAATTGCCGATATTATTGAAATTCATCCCGGAATTTCTCCTTTTTTCTAAGAATAAGTTATGTGTATGCTTATTTAAACAAAGAAAATAGTTTTCGCACGATAACGAATGTTCAAGGGTCGTGTTAGAGCTTCAAGTATCACATTGAATACAGATTAGAAGAGACAATAAATGTAAACATTATTCTTGTTAATGTTAAGCAAAAAGTCAAAGATTGAAACATTCCAAATTTTGCATCGCAATTCTGAATACCATGACCTTCAATTCGAGTTATCCCAAAGAAATTCAATAAGATATAAGAAATTCAACTATACAAGTTGTCTCAAAAACTAATTTTTTTCCACCTTTCTTATTCTATTCTTTTCAAACAAATCTATTTTTCCTCAGATGCCCTAGGTCTAATTGACATTTATGTTAAATTTCTACCTTCAAACACAAATTTTTTCCTACTTAGATTCCCGAATTTCGGGACGACTAGCAATTTTGGGCGTTTGGCTGGATACCTATCTTCAGTTTAGAACCTTGGCTCATACTGCATTTTATTATGAAAAGTAGATTTGTCATTTTTGCGATTTTACCGGACAGAGATCTTCTATTATATACTCCAACAAATTTTGTTTTCAGAGGATTTTCCTGTTCTGGCGAGATTTTTGGCACCTTCAGAAAAGTACAGGAATCCCCGCCTGTCCCCTTTTTTATCTTATTCATTCTTCTTCTTTTCCTCATATTTTTCCTATTAAATTCAATAAATCCCCCAAAGCACTTGAAATTGTGAATTTTGACCCAATTACCTCCTATTTTACAATGTTTTCATTCATTTTATAGAAATAACAAACAGATATATTCGAAATATTAGAAAACAAGGAACTTTCAAACAGATTTTTCTTGAAGACACCAATTTCGGAAATTTCTCAAACGATTTATTCGGGAATATAATAAACTAAATTTGAAATGCCTCAAATTCCGGAAGTTTCAAGTGAATGTGTTGCAGTTCACAAAAAATATAAGAATTTCTAACTAAATAGTTGAATTTTCTGCATAAAAGAAGTCAACGGCCATTTACGAGTTACGCTTACCGCTTTTAACAAAATAATTGAAATTTCAATTCAAAAAGACGAATTCTCATGAAAAATGTAAGAGCTCATATTTACCGGAATAGATATTTATTTTAAACAAAAAATGATTGAACTGAACCAAAAAGACAGAACTTTTAACGAGACAGTTAAAGCCTCAACAAAACTGATTAATTTATAACTAAACAGTTGCATTTCAATGTCATAAAGACGATTTTTGAACAGAACCTTAGAATATTCAACCAAATTGTTCAGTTTCCAACCAAAAAAGATGATTTTTCCCCTAACAGTTGTATCATCAATAGTTAAAGACAAATTTTCAAACCAGAAAGACGATTTTCAACCAAGCAATTGAATTTCTCAATCAAATAGTTAAATTTTCAACCTAAAAAGACAAATTTTTAACAAACACATTGAACTGTCAACCAAAAAGGATAAATTTCCAACAAAATTGTTGAATTTTCAATAAAATAGTTTAGGTTTATGCACAAACCATCACCGTCTCAACGACGTATGGGGAAGGGGGACATTTTCCGAACTAGGTATGTTGGACACGACAAAAAATTAGTAGTCTTGCTAACTTTGATGTAATGAAAAGGAGTTAAATTTATAATAATTACATTATTCCCGAGATGACTAACTAAATCGAAAAAATAGGCTAGTCATCCCAAAATTGGGAACGACTAGAATTTTTGCTAATTTTTGGCAATTCATCCTAAAACTCGGAACGATTAGCGAAAAGTGAAAAAATGGCTAGGTGTCCCATAACTCGGGACGAGTAGTCGCAGCCTCAAAAATATTTTTTCAAAGATCAGCACAACAATTTCTTTATAAATAAAGTTATTCCAAATTCAAGAATGTTCGAGAAAAATATTACTCAGACCATTTTTTTTGTGGTAATCATCGGATTCATACACTCTCAGAAATTTCCTTTTAGCGATAAAGGATCACTTTTACGGTTAAAATGCAATCGTTTGAGAATTAGAGTTGGAAACAGATACTTTAACGGTTAAAGTGCGAGTCGTTCAATTAGGAATCGTTTGAACGATAAGTGACTCTATTTTCGCGCATAGGAGTTTAACGGATGAAGTGTGACGTACTTTTACGGTTAAACTATTTCGAAGCATCGAGTCGTTCAAGATGGCATGTATGTGCGCATGCGTGGAATAGCAACACCATGCTTTCAAAATTCAGTCCTTTCACAATCAAAGTGCATAGTCTTAGCGTTAATCTAAGAATCGTTTAACGGTAAAAGTGATCATCTTCTAAAGATGAAAATGCGTGACGCTTTAGTTCAAACGACATCATTTCAGCGTTAAACTAGATCGTTTAGGAGTGAAAAGAATCTGCTTTTAAAGTATCTCACTCTTACGTTTAGAGGACCCTCTTTATCGTTGAAAGGAACATTCTGAGAGTGTATGTTTCTCATTTTTTCATGGTAACAAATCGTATTGTGCTCTGTGAGGAGTATCTACATAATGATGCAATTATTGCTCCTTTAAACATCTCTAAACTAAAAAAAATCACCCTTTTGAGAAATTCGCTCAGTGAATTTCATACGATTTCTTCCATTGGAACTCTTTTCTTTTTCGTTGTTCGAACTGTTGAAGAAATTTATTTTTTCTAGTGTCAAGATTTCGGTCTTTAATTTGCTATTAATTACATCAGAATGAATAACTTGTAAGTGTATTCTACAATTTTTCAGTTATATTTTTATGGAAAAATATTGAGTATGGGAATCAGTATTTCTGATGCGTTACATAATTTTCCAGATGATTCTAGATCTTTTAAGAATAGTAAACCAATTTCGAGACTTTTCTGAAATGTTCTAAAATATTCTGAATTGTTTTAAGAATCTTCCGTTAATTTTCTGGACTGTTTTGAAACATTTCCAGGCCATTCTATGAATTTTTTAATTTTTCTAATATGTTCGAGAATATTAATTCTCTGAATGAAAAATCAAACATTGTCCATACAATCTAACGCCCTTGGAAATTCCATTTTGCACATTCCAACTGTCATTCTTACTAAAAATATCATTTCGAATGAGCGCATTACCAGCTTAAAGTACCTGCGTCGACTCAGTAAGGCCGTTTCATCCGTCCAAACGAAATATATGTGGATGAGGGGTAGCCACACGCAGAAACATGTAGAGCGGAGGAGTAGCTAAATCAATGTCATCGGCGAGTTTAATTACGGGGGCATAGCGCGGCATAATGCTGCCTGGAGAGAGGTGGGGACCCGCTGGGCCTTTCCTTCGGGTGGTCCCACTCTCTGCTGCCTTGTACGTTACTCACATCGTTTTATCACGACAAATCGACCACTAGGTTTCGAGACTCACTGCCCCCCCCTTCCCCCCACCTACGCCGTTCACTAGAATATAATCCACAAAAAAAACCAGAGTTGTACGAACATCTTGTCAAGACAAAAGATTACTTATGTAGGTAGTTTGCCGAACGAGCTGAGTGCTTGTCAATTCATCAGACGTCGATGAGTGACGACAAAAAGTTGACTCTGAGCTCTACTCGCTATCCCACTTCAGTAACCAGGCTCAACAAAAAGTTGGAATCTGGATCGATTTGCCAGTTAGTGCAACACTTAATATACTTGTCAAATGCAATTCTTCAAATAACAGTTGACGTTCTCTTTGAATACCTTTCTTTTTTCTAATAATGTGACAATCTAGACATATCGTTTTTTCTTAACAAAGAGCATGGTTTCGTATAAATTTATTAGTATGTTTGACTTCAATGTCAATTAATTTTACTCTTGTACCGGTGTTTACTAGTAGTTTACTAGAACCGGTGTTTACTTTACCTTGGCACCATGGGTACGATAAGCCACGATATGGGCTACTTTCAACAGGTGCTATTGCGAATTTATGTCATGGTCTTTAGAGTATAGATGGTTTGTTAATTAGGTTATGTAGAACAAATGTCATATATTAGGGGGGAATATACAAGCGGTTATCTCGGTTTCCAAACCTATGCGCCAAGCAAAGGTACAAGGTGTGTGTCAATATGCCATTCTTTTTCTTAAAGGTTTCGAAACCAAGATGGCGGCTTGATGATTCCCTATTGATAAAGGTCCCTCAAAGACTGAACTGTATCATACCCTGGATAGTGAATGACGTCAGATAAGCGGAGCTAGTTGAAGCTGTAGATCGGACACGAAGGAGTACTAAGGAGTAGTATCTCCGTACGTTGGGAGTTGGACGAGAAAGCGTCCAAAAATTCGTTAATGTTCACCACGAATGAGAACCTCGTGTCGGTTTCGCGCACATGCGCAGTGCTACTTTCGAAGTCACGTGTTATCCCCAATCCCTCAAATGTTTTGACATCTGAATACGTAGGTTATGTTCGTTTGTGTTAGTTTGTATTTTCATTTTGTTGGGTTTGCATAACCTTCCTTATTGTTGGTGAATTTAAAGGAAAATGGAAACAAAAATACGAAAAGGATCTAGAAAGTGTGAGTATTACAATGTCATTATTATTATAATAATTTGTGGATTATAAGTAAGGGATAATGTTAATTTAAGTAAACAAAATATTGTAGGTTATCATGTTCTGAACGAACGAATTCCTTTATATATTCAACTAAAGCAAACATATACTTACTCTGCGAATTTCATGCACCTCTTGAACTTTGAAAATCTTCTTTTTACATTCTATTGATAGTCGAATCTCAATTTTGTAAACACAGCACGTGAATTTCAAAACAGAACACGATCAACTTTTCAAACATGAGTTGACATCGTTGCCATGGTAACCGCCAGTGCGCATGTGCGCGAAACCGACACTTTGTTCTTATTCGTGGTGAACCTTAACGAATGTTTGGACGCATTCTCGTTCCACTTCTGTTCGGCAAACACACAGGGAGTTACTACTCCTCAGTATTTCTTCGTGAGATCGGAGTATAGTCTTGAGTCTATCCAGGGTATAATACAGATCAGTGGTCATATAATATACCCCTTGTCTGCTTTGCATGCATGCAGGCTACCTGCATGTATAGAGTTATGGCCTAATATTATGAGGTGCATGTAACGCACCTTGCAATGTCTACAAACAATGGCGTATGATCGACAAAATTGTCAAAATAAAACTCCATACCCCAAATGGTCGGCGAATTACACCCTGTTCAACTTGGTAACATGTACACTACCAAGGGTAATTTCCGTTGCAGGTGAATGGTACCCTGAAATGAGTGTTACACACTTTGTCACATTCTCATCATAATGAAAAGGTATTGGTTTTATGTGAAAATCGACTTTCGCGGAGTTTATGAAATCTATACGTTTTGAAACCTCCTGATTCTGAAAAAGTAGTTTTAACGTTGGTGTCTGTCTGTCTGTTGTCGTTGTCGTCGTCGTTGTCGTCGTCGTTGTCGTCGTCTGTATACTCCGTAACTTTTGGAAGACTAATCGGATTGGATTGCCCTCTGGCACACAGTTGTAGCAAGTAAAAAGTGAAAGAATTTATCCTAACCATTCTTTCCGATAAAAACAAAATTGTCAGAGTTATGCTATTTTCAAAATTCAAAAATATAAAAGAAAATGAGAATTTTAGCCAAATAACGCAAGATTGGAAAGAAAGCCAAAGAGAAAAAACGTTTTTTCTTGGAAGACTACGAATCGTGAATACAACTTTTTGAATTTTCTCAAAAAATCGGAAAATCGAATTTTGATCGCACGAGAAATAATTAAAAATAATCTGTGAACTCGATAACTTTCGAAAGAATGATCACATTCGATCGTGCCTTGGCACCCGTTTTGAGGAACCAAAGAGACAAGTCGAGTTCGTTAACCGGCTATTTTGGACCAAAAATAAAAGAGGGGGAGCATTTTGAACATTTTTATTGGACTTTTGTTTCTAAGATTTGAAAATTGTAAGTACGGTTCCTTGAAGAAGGTAAAAAGTGGAACAATTGAATCTCATAATTTTTTTTGATAAAAAAAAATTGTCAGGGTTGTGGCAATTTCAAAATTAAAAAATATAAACGACAATGAGAATTTTTAGCTGAATAGCGCCAGATTGGAAAAAAAGGCAGAAGGAAAAAAAGAACCATAAACCAGGTTAAGTTCGTTAACCAGCTATTTCGGATGAATTGTTCTTTGAAAGAACATGTACAAATTTTGTTCAATTTTCCTCTCATGAGATGCATACTTTTGCTATTAATCCAAAAAAACAACATTTCAAATAAAAGTCCAGTTTCTAGGAAAACTTAACGAGATACAAAGAAAAGTTTAAAAAGCAAAATTTTTCTTTTTTTATGGTATGTGTGGTTTTTGTTCTAATTGTAATTATATTAATATTAGAAATAGACTATCTAAATTTTTTCTAACAAAACAAGATACGTGGTATATAAATTATTATTATATATATTTGATGCATTAGAGTGAAAGGTAATATACAGAGGCAGATTTGGGAAGTTGCCGCCCCTGGGCAAAAATGAAAAATGCCGCCTTTTCTTCGAACTGACCATAAAACCGAAGCAATTTATTTAATATTTCAACACGGTGATATATTATTATCTGAATTCAATCTTTAGGAAAAGCTTTCAATTCTCAGAGACCGTATTTTCATCACTATTTTGTTTCATTTTTTATTTTTCTTTCTTTTTTTCCGGTCCAAAATTTGCTGCCCGTGGAAATTTACCGTCCCAGGGCAGTGCCCTTGTTGCCCCTTAGGTAAATGCACGCCTGGTAACATAGAAAAGTTCATGTTTCGGACAGATTATGATCGAGTGCGCAGGACGAGACACGCGATGAGAATGTATTCGTTAAAGCCAGAGCAGCTTTAACAGAAGAGAATTCACAATCATCAAATACAGCAGCTGACATTATACTTTCCAGTTCCAAAAGCTCTACACACAATTGTAGGGAAGTACAAAGATCGAGCGCGGAGCGCGAGGTGTATTTATTATAGAGCGCGAAGCGCAAGATACGAAAGACGCGCCTCCTAGGCGCACTCAAACTCGCGAGCAATGAGAATGTGCCCGCGCAGCTGGCAGATTATTTTTACTGTTTTAATCACAGTATTTACGTGAAATTAGGTTATTAACTAAAATGGGAATACGGGATCGCATAAGAGTGTCCTCCACGCTCGATCTCTGTGAAAAAATTGATCAGAAGACGTACAAAAGAGGCAAGCGTGCATAAGAAGCACTTGTCATCGGGCATATATACTTGCTAATTCAATAAATCTAAACTGAACAAACACAGCTAAAGGGATTTTGACTGCAAGTCAACGGGGTCGTTGTGCACGAACGTCATTAAGCCGTCATCGACTCGCCGTTGACCTGAGTTGCGATCACGGTAATAAATGAGGGGTGCCGGAGGATAGGTTGTTCTTCGATACAAGACCAAAGTTCGAGAATGAGCTTCACTTGCACTGAGTAGGCAGCAGACAGCTGGCACGCGAGGTCACAGCGAGTCAAAATGGGGCGACAGAAATCGGGGTGGTGGGAGCCATCATCCCATTTAATTAATTAAAAGTGCATTAGCGGGAGTCCGCAGTTTATGGTAGTTTGAGGTATTAGACATGTAACTTCCCTCTAACCGGAACGACAACACTGCTATAGGGTTACGGCGCAATTACTTTTTCCAGCACGAAGCGACTCGTAGAACTCGACCTTTCCACAGTTTTTGAACTGCACGCGACCAGTCATTTTGCACGCAATAATAATAATTCATTGAAGGCTGAGAATAATCGGAAGAAGACATTTTTATAGGCTACCTAACTGTTCACTGGCTACATCAAGATTTAAGGGATGAGTATTGAACACTTTTCAAGATATCCAATGGAAATCTAATTTCTTATAATCTCTAATCACACTAATTTCTGTGTGACCTTTTTTCAAGTAGAAAATTCCAATTAAATGGAGAAGATACAAAAATAATAGAGCGAATCATTTATAATTATACATAGAGGTCACTCTAGATAATTTACTGGTGGCACAATTATTCTAAACGCTTCACGAAGAAACAAGTTCTTCCTGATCAATTAGGTCTTGCTCTTCTTTTAATTAGACATTCTATCAGCGACAGAGTAATTTACTATCACTATATAAGTGGCCAACAAATCCACAACAACAATCTTACTTGAAGATAAGCGCGACAATTTACGTTGCGGAGGAGAAACATTTAAATCTCAGATCACATCGCGAAGACTAACCTCACTACTCATGGTATTCGAAAAAAAAGCAGATTACTGTTGAAAAGTTCAAGCCATACGCGTGTCATGGAACAAAAATAAACGTGACATGATCTTAATTACGATAATAATAAAAATACGATAGTTGTGTGTAGGAGTCGATATATTCAAGGCTTATTCGCACACGTATCAATATCGGTGTTCAATGTTGAACCGTAACGTTGACACGTAAGTGATCGTAGTCAGTAATTGAGATATCTGATGATCTATTCATCAAAGGATGATAACTCTCTATATGGCAATGAGTAATGCAACTCAGTGTTTAATGCAATAACTGTCATTTGCAATTTAAACTTTTACTTTCATTTGCTCCTGGCTTCAATTCAAGGATACTGTGTTCATATATTCTAATTGAAAACTTATAAAACTGACTGCTCATTCCTGAACAATATATACAAAAGTTTATAAGTTGTAATTCATTTTTGGACAAGGGGCAAGTTATGCTTTTTGTTCATTTCTCATGAGTGCTGATATGTTTTATCCTTACAAAATTGGATTGGACAGGAAGTATTTATAGCGCTCTGAGTACTTTGATCTTGGTGGTTCGGAGCTCACCTTAAGATGTATGTCCCCCTCACCACTGAGCTACTGGTGTGGTACGTGAAGGAACAGAAGAGAGGTTATGTAAAGACTCTGGAGCCCGTAAAAAGGAGAGAGTAAAAACAGATATGGTTCTATTCCACCAGAACTAGAAAAGATCCAATTTGTTTTGCACAATGTTACCACATTCTAATTAATTTTCGGAAAAGCAGTAATGCTCAATTTTTTCTGTTTCTACGAGAGCTACGAGAGCTCATATGAACAGAAAAGTTTTTCTTTGTTCATTGGTCCGATTTTTTATAAGTGCTCATAGGTTTTATGTCGCAAGAAGCTCTGCTGAAGTAGGACGTATTTTGGATTTTTTAGGTCTTGATTGTACGTTTCTGCGACAAGATTCGTATCGGCACTTGAAGAAACAAAAATTGAAATTCGTACTTCTTTTTCGCCAGCATTTCTTGCTTAAACATGACGTATTCTCAACGTTATTGGTACTTCAGTTCTATTCCATCAGACATTTTTAGGACCTAATACAGGACGTATTTTGGACTTCTTCGATTCTGATATTGCTCCCTCGGGACATCATTTTTATGAGCACTTGTACCAATTCTGAAAAAAAGATAAAATCTAATTCTCTAGTCCTTTTGCGCCCAATATAGATTAAAACTTGTAACCAAACATTAACTTTAGTTAAATCCACTTCTTCCTATACTTTTGTCTCATGAAAGTCTTTGTGAAACAGGACATTTTTTTAACTATATTGGTAGTCTTTTATCCATTCACAGTATTGAATCCATTGTAGAACAGTTAAAAATTTTTTTCAATTACTCGTAAACGAAAAATCTCAGAAAAACGCAGAATATACGTCGATGAAGCTTATCTTATTTCAAAAAAGCAAGCTCTGTGGTAGGAGCTGTGTTTTTTCTATTTTTTCTACAACGAGCAATTTTCAAAAATGTAGAACTGTTTCACAGCAGCAGACAGACACTTTTCGAGTATAATAAGTTATGAAATTCAATTCATTGTTATCACATTGCAATATCAAACAATAATAGTGGTGTTCCAAATCACTTAAAGTGGCGAGTAACTTGTCACAGATGAAGCAGTTCGGGAAAACTAATAAGAACTTTTATTTTGTATTTTCTATTTCTTTTTGCGACTATTATAGCCAAGATATCTAAAGCTGCCCATAACCAATTCTTCCATCATGGACTTTTGTCGCTCGGTCTTTGCACTTCCCCACAGTTGTATGTAGAGCTTTTGAAACTCAGAAGCAAAATATCGACTACTTTAATTTGAAGATTGTGACTCCTTCCTTGTTAAAGCTTCTCTTGCTCTAACACATACATTCTCATCACTGCTCCACGGTTTTGGACAAACTTTGATCGAGTGCGCAGCACGAGACACGCGATGAGAATGTATTCGTTAAAGCCGGAGAAGCTTTAACAAAAGAGAATTCACACTCATCAAAATAAAGTAGTCGACATTTCGCTTTTGAGTTCCGCAAGCTCTTTGTACAACTGTAGGGAGGTACAAAGGCCGAGCGCGTAGCACGAGGTAAGATTACAATTGAGCTCGAAGCGCGAGATCCGAAAGCCGCACGCCCTAGGCGCCCTCAAATTTGCGAGCAAAGCGTGAGATGAGAATGTGCCTGCGCAGCGGGCAGCTTTTTTTGGTTTCGATAGTACTTCCTTAAGACGTGAATCCTATTTTGGAAACCGATATAGAATAGAACTCTAAAGTATTTTTGTGCCAAAAATGAATTAGAGCTCTTACCTAGACATTTTGGGAACATAAAATGCAATCCTTCTTCTTCTTTTGTTCTACTAATTTGGATTTTATCCCGAATCTTACTAGTATCTCACTGGTATTTGTTTGTCTATTCGGATTGTGAATGTATCCAACCATAGTTGTGCAATAGTGAACTCTTCCAGTACAGAGTTTAAAGTATAAGCAATTATAAAAAATCTGCCCGCTGCGCGGGCACATTCTCATAGCGCGCTGCGCGCGCGGCTCGCAAGTTTGAGCGCGCCTACAGCGCGCGTTATTCGGATCTCGCGCTTCGCGCTCG
>WSXT02118171.1:0-25199 GCA_011762715.2 Neuroterus valhalla | reverse complement strand
AGCGCGATAAACCCTGGTTTGACCTAGATTGCCGGCAGGCCAAAAGATTCTTATCCGATTCCTTGAAAAAAGCCAGCTGTTTCGGACAGCTTTTGCTATAAAAAATAGAACTAATTGATCCGCATAAATCATAAATACGACGAATAAGAATTAAGAAGTTTTGTGCAGCCTGAAAGTAAGATTTTAAAAAATGCGCGGTAAAGCCATAGCATGCTCTTACGGAAAAGCGGTGCGAACGGACTCGAGATAGCTACGCCTAAAACGGCCTTAGGAACGGAGGCCACGAGAAGGGAATATTTGAGGACGCGTGCGTTCTTTCGAGTGGGAGCAGTAGAGCAAGTAGGACTACGGGAGAAGCGGGAGAGCGAAACGGGGTGAGTACCGTGAAAAATTATGTAAAAGTTCGTCGCGTAGATGTTGAATTCGAACAAAACTCGTTGCAATATCTGCGTCTACAGCAAGGGCCTGTCCGAGCTGTCCTGAAGGTCCTAAGGACAGGCCCAAGGACGAAACGCAAGACTCTAATCGATTCAACTCTTGAATGATTTCTTGCTCCACGACCTGTCGCGAACACCAGCACTGCTGCTTCCTCTGATAAAACAAAAATGTCCCATATTGTAGCCAAAAAGAGTAACCAAGCCCTGATCTCGAATAAAAAATCTACATTCTAAAATGACATCCTTGCTGGTCTAGAAAAGGCTAACGATAGTAAGGCTTTTTGGTGCACCGTTAATAAATTTAGAGGTTCGAAGGGGGTATCCGTGTCAATTTTTTCCACCAAAGACTGGTAAAATTTGTATCATCTAACACTTCCTCTGAGACGTTTGTCACCAACTTGTTTGACAGATGCACGTCACCTTCTACTTGACGGGAATATAACTTCTCAAGAAATCCTTGATTCAATAAACAAATGTGAATCTGATAAAGCTCCAGGACCCGACATGATCTCTAATCGTTTCTATAAAAACTTGTCACAAAATTGGTTCCTTTACCTCGAAACTCTATTTAGTAAAATACTTCATAATAAATACATTCCAGTAGACTGGACCAAGCCCGTAACACAGATGGTCTACAAGAAACACGACTCTACAAATCCCGAGGATTATCGTCCAATCGCTCTCTTAATTTTTCACTGAAAATTTTCACTTAAATTTTGCTATTTAGGTTGGAAAAATGGAAATCCTCATGTCTCATAATTCCGAAAGCTCAATCAGGGTTCCGTCGTGGTGGCCATAATTATAGATTTTTTGCGTGCTTTCCCATCTGTGAACCACCCTCTTATCTGGATGAAGCTCTACAATCTTGGGGTAAGCTGGAAAATCATTAGAATCTTACAAAGCTCATATGAAAGAGCTCCAACCCGTGTGAAGACAGGGGGCGGACTCTCAGAGGAAGTACCCGTTACTGAGGGAGTTCTACAGGGTGAAGTGCTAAACAAATCATGTTCAATCTCCTTACATCCGACATAGAGATATTTTTCAGAGCGAAAAGTTTGATCAGACTTAGAATATTTGGAAACACGGACATAATCTTGCTGATATGTGCGGATGATTTGATTATAGTCCTCTAGAATTGGTGCCGACATTTGATTACCTTGGTACTGCTTTTTCGATGGTTGGTGTATCCGAGCAAGCTGCTTACGACGCGGTAAGTGGGGCTAATTTAGCCTCTGCTTAAGCGATCAGTATTTTGATCCGCTCTAAATGTTCCTCGTGGAAATCTATTGCTAAAATCCAAGATACCTTCATCAAAAGTACGTTACTATATGGATCCCATATCAATGGTCTCAACTACCAAGAGGTCTTAAAGAAAGCACAAGTAAGTTTCTTCAGAAATTTGCTCCGCCTATCCAGAAACACACCTGACTTTGTAGTCAGATTGGAACTGAGATAACCTTGCGTTTCCCCTCATATAATAAAGATGGCTCTTACGTGGGCAGCTCAGGTCTTCGAAATGGAAGACTTGCGTTCTCGCAAGTTATGTATGCAAAATTTAGCTAAGACCGCTTGCGCTAAGAATCACAAATACAACTGGCTAGGCCAACTCATAAGATGTTTGGAGTCAGCAGGGATTACCCTGAATTTGCTCGAAATTTACGGTGCCAGATCAAATGAAAGAATTGAAGTTTGATGTATGGTAAACTTCCCGTGAACTTCACAGAACCTGAGCATTATTTGCTTATGATGTTGCCTGTGCAATGTAAGCGCACTTTGGCACAACTTAGTACTGCTTCTTAATATCTTATTAAGTTAAAATCGAAAACTGACACGACTATAATAGACCCACAACAAATATGTAAAGTATGTAACCTATGCGAGAAAGAGGATATGATGCATATTCTTATCAAGTGCCCTATCTACTCCCCAATCAGGGAGTATTATTTTCCAAATGTACAAAATATCACTGTTGATGGATTATGTAAATTACTTATATAAGTAAGTGAACGTGATGTTGAAAACACGAGCTTTTTCACTTTTCGAAAAAATGTGGCTACTCGAATTGTATTGAAGCTTCAACCACGTAGCGGTATACATTTAAATACTCAACCAAAGTATGTTTCGATTCGAATTATTATTTTTTTTTAATGTAATTTTGGCTCTTCATTGCCATAGAATCTGTATTTTGAAAGGCAATAAATATACTATACTAGAAAATTAAATACGTGTTTACAAAAACAGGTTTCCCTCATCAAGTCTACTCTCAAAATAACACAAAACAGTAATCGTTACTGAAATGAATTGATCATTCATACAAGTAGTTCTTTTTATTACTTAAAAATAGTCAAAATTATTAGAAAATGACACTCTTGAGATACCTAATTGTCGAGAAAATGGGGAATCATTCTTAAAATGCTGTAGAGTACTATCAGAATTGAAAAATAGAAAAAGACATTCTTTTAAAGTATTGGAATAGGAATTCATGCTTCCGACATTGGGAACGAAATGGAGAATCTATATTCTAGAGAACAGTCAGGTAACTTAAGTTGATGGTATAACCGCTGGAATGCTTAAGAGCAGTGATGTGCAGGTACATTCCAAATAATTATTTTCTAATTCACTTATGATTATTTTCATGTTTGCATATTGTTCACTCCTTATTCCATTTGTGTACATTCACAAAGCACATTCAAGTTTCTTTATTCCTTTTCATTCACTCCATCTTGATCTTTACTATAATTTGGAACAATCTTGCATTCTCAAATTGTTGATTATTAATATACCTCATGTTACGCGATCGCGAATGTATATCTCTGGATTTCTTGCTACACCTTTCCAATAAAATCATAACTCTGGTCTCAATTAGAATTTATTAGGGATAGATTGACTTACTTTTCAAATGGCTTTCGTTTCCAGTGCCGGCAGAAGGTTACACGTGATTTTTGGAGTGCTATCTTTTTGTGGCTGGTGAACAGGAGACAATCGAGTGAGTACGCCGGGTGTATGGTGAGTAAGGAGATAAGGCGTGAAAGTGCTAGTGTGAATAGAGGGAGAGGTGTGAATTTTGTGGAAGGATAAAAAACTTGTATTTCTTATCGGCGTGGGTTTGAGGTTAAGTTGACGGAAGGAAAGAATCTAGGTTGACTGACGGGGTTGGAAGTGGTGGATGTGACATTGAAGAATGAACGAGGCATGCACGTAAGAAAGGGTGTGGAGCACTGAGTAGAGCGAAAACGGTGGTTTCGTATGTGATTTGGGTGTTTTTTCGAAGGTGAGGGACGAGAGACAGGCAAGTGACGAAGAGAGGTGAGGAAAGTAGAGGCATCGAAATGTCCATGCGCAGTCTAGTTTCGCGTGACAGGCGGGATCCAGGAAGAAGTGAAAAGGCGGATGCAAAGAGTGACAGAACGCGTGGAAAAGAGAGAGGAGCGGGAGTCAGAGAGTGACGTCAGTGACAGTGCTAGTGCTGCCGATCTCTCCGAGGCAGCAGCACTGTGCGGCCGTGAATCGGGGATTGAAGCGCGGGAGGCCGTCAAATTTTGAACGGCTAAATAGAGGAAGGGCTCAAAGTGAAGGGTCGATTGAGCTTTTCAGAAAGTGGCAAGCATCGACTAGCACGAATAACAGTGGGGCAGGAAAAACGAGGGATGAGAAAAGAGAAAGGGTAGAGGGAAATGACGAACCGGAAAATGCTAACGAACGAAAAAGGTAAAAACGAAGCGAAGGACGCCGGACAGAAATAGTGAGGGAAGAGAGATGTTCGCAAAAATAGAAGCGCTGGTAACTGGTGCGAGGGTAGAAACATGGGGAAGGTTAGAAAAGTTTAGGGAAGAGATTTGGGGAAGATTTGATTATGTGGAAAAGCAGGAGAAGGAGGTGAAAAGGGAGGTAGCGGCATTCCGAAGGAAATGGGATGAACAATGTCAAATAGAAAAAGATCAGGTTTGGAGCAAATTAGAAGAGATAGAGAAAAGGTTGCAAGAGAGTGAAGGAGAAGTAAGAACAGAAATAAATGCCTTAGAGGGAAGAATGAACAGAATGGAATTGAAAGTGAAAAGAAAAGAGACGAATGCAGGGGGTAGGGGAAAAACGGAGGAATATGAGGCAAGTAGGATTGCGGGGGATGAAGGGTCGCGAGCAAGACTGAAGACGGATGAAAGAAGAATAGGACGGGAATAGAAGGAGAAGAAAGAACGAAGAGAAAGAAAGATATAATAATGAAGGGTATGAAAGTGGGCATTGGAAATGGTGAAAAAGAAATAAATAACCTAATGAAAGTTATTGGTGCACAAGTTACTCTGGAAGAGATTAAAAAATTAGAAGTGAAGGGGGACGGGAAAGAATCCATGTTCTTAGTAAAATTAGGAAGCGAGGAAGAGAGGTTTGAGATTTTGGGGAAGAAGAGATTGTTGAAGGGAAGAAAAAAAGAATCGAGGAAGATTTGACGTGGTGGAAGAGGAGGAGAAAATGGATAATAGGGCAGAGCGCACGGGAAGGAAGAAGGAAAGGTAACAGAGTGATAATAGGGAGGGATCGGATTTGGTTAAACGGAGAGGAGGATATGAGACGAATAAAAAGAAGTGTTGAAAGTCTGTCAAACAAAGCAAGGGAGACAAATAGACGGAAAACGGCGAGGTGGGAGCCAAGGGAACGCGATGGGGTTTATAGAAGGCAAAAAAAATATAGACGAGATTAAGAGAAGGGAGGGAAGTGAAAGTAGCATTCTGGAATGTGTCGGGATTGAAAAACAAGGACTTAGGTTTCTGCGAGGAATTGAATAAATGCGGGAATTAAATAAATTGAATAATGATGAGTGAGACATGGGCGGAGGAGAATGATTGGAGAGGGATAGAAAGAAAATTACAAAGAGGATATGTTTGGAAGATGCAAGAAGCGAGAAAGAACACGAGAAAGGGAGGGGATGGGTGGCATGGTATCAGGGGTGAGAAAGGGTATTGTGGTAGAACAGGGATCTGAGGAGGATGGAGAAACAAAGGACGGAGTAATGATAAGCAGAATTGAAATGGGTGAAGAAAGGGTAATAGTAAAACGTGTTTACAGTAGGAGAGGGGAAGCGGAGGGACGGGAAGTTATAAGGAAGTGGGTTGAGGAAAAAGGGGAGGGCTGGTATTGATTGGGGTCGACCTGAATGCATGGACTGAAGAGCAAGAAGGAGAGGTTTGGAATGAAAAAAAGGAGGCATTCAAGAGGAAATCAAGACATAGAGAAACAGACAGAGAGGGTAGAGTACTTCTGAATTTGATAGGAGAAGCAGGATGGTTTATCTGCTATGGAAATACAAAAGGGGACGAGGATGGTGAAATAACATCCACAGGTAAAGGGGAGACCGTAATAGACTATATACTAGCAGAAGAAAGGGTAAGAAAGCTGGTGGTGGGAATGGAAGTAGGTAATGAGATAGGCTCTGAGCACTTCCTGGTAATAGCAAAACTGAGAGGAGGAGGGCACAGACATTCGAGAGGTGAGAAGGGAAGAGAAGAGGTAAGAAAAAAAACATGGGGCGCTGGGGGAGAAAAATGTTAAAAGAATTCAGAGGAAAATTGAAAAACGAGAATCTGAAAGGTGTGGAAGATGGAGGGGTAGGCGAGATAATAAAAATAATGAAGATAGTGATTGAAGAGGTAAAACAGGAGGCAAGACCAAAAGGGAAGAGGGATATAGGAAGAAAAGGTTGGTGGGATAAGGAATGTAAGGAAGGTAAAAATTAGATGAAGAAGAGTGTAAGAGAATGGAGAAGAGGGGAGTTCAGAAAAAAGGAATATATTAGAAGAAAACAAGTATATGGAGGAATGAGGGAATTTTGAAAAAGAAAAGGCAGAAGGAAAAAGAAAGATATATGTTGGAGGTAGAGCAAGCAGTAAAGGAAGGAAAGGTATGGAGGGTTACAAATATGGAAAGAGGAAGAAGGAAGGGAGCAAATGAGGATATAAAAATGAGTAAATGAAAGGAGTACTTCAGAGGTATCTTGGGAGGAAAAGAAAAAAAGGCTGAAGAGGAAGAAAAGAAGGTAATAGAAAGAAGAAAGGAAGATACAAATGACATAGCCAGGAAGGAAGTGAACGAGGCAATAGAAAGGCTGGAAAGAAATAAGGCCACAGGAGAGGATGTCGTGGAGAATGAAGCTTTAAAGTATGGGTGGGGGAGGTGTAAGAGAAGAGATGCGGAGAATCTGTAACAGAGTATGGAGAGGAGAAGGGTGGCCTGAAGAATGGAGGACGGTATTAGTGCAGACCGGCTTTAGGAAAGGAATGGGAACAATTGATAACATGTACGTCCTAAACTATCTAGTGAATAGGAACTTGGGGCTCGCTGAGTCCACTACTGTTTAGTATAATGCTAGCAGACTTAGAGGAGAAGCTAAGGATAAACGGAAAAGGAGGTATGATCTTGGGAAGCAATAAGCTCTACTTTTTGGCATATGCGGATGATGTTGTACTATTGGCAGAGGACGAAAAAGGATTAAATTTGATATTGAGAGCGTTTGAGGAGTACGTAACGGGAGAAGATTTAGTAGTAAACGTTAGGAAGACAAAGATAATGTGCTTTAGAAACAGAGAAAAAAAATAGAGTACAAGTGGAAGTTTAACGGAGAAACGATTGGATTAGTGAAGGAGTTCTGTTACTTAGGGTTTTGATTTGAATCAGGAGGAGGTAATGAGCTGCAAGTAAGAAAAAGGCTGGAGTGCGCAGGTAAAATAATGGGCCAAGTTTGGGGCATAGGTAAGAGGAGGTTTAAGGACGATTGGAGAATGAGAACATGGATGTTTGGTGTGTTAGTGTGGGCAGTCGCGTGCTATGGAGTAGAAGTCTGGGGATGGAAGGAGCAAAAAAAATGGAAAGTCTTCACGAAAGATTCTTGAGGTGGGTTGTGGGGGTAAGTTCGAGTTGTCGAGGTTACATGCTTAGGGAAGAACTGGGTAGAGATAAAATAATAGTTCGACAAGTAAAGAAAGCATGGGAGTTTTGAGAGAAGCTAAAGAAGGGAGAGGGAAGCGAAATCACACAAGCGTGCTTTCAGGAGATAAGGTCTAGAGAGAAGAGAGGAAATACAGAAGACTCAAAATGGGAAGGAGAATGGCAGCGAATGAGAACAGAATGGTTTTCGGTTTTCACAAAGGTTTGTAGAATAGCAGGAAATAGAATTAGAGATGATGATAAGACATGGAGAGGAAAGGTGAAGCCAAATTATGGAATCGCAGTACAACAGGTGGTATAAAATAGTTAAATGAGTGGGGGAACCAGAATTCCTGAAGACGTTTAAAAAGGAGAGTAAATAGAATAGAGTTTTACGGTTTTGAATGGGGGAGGGAATAAAAGCGTGCAGATACTGGATGGACGAACATGAAAAAATGTGTATAATGTGTGGTTATGAAGTGGAGTCGTGGGAACATGTGTTAGAGGCGTGCACGGGTGAGGAAGGAAGAAGTGTGAGTGATTGTGTAAGAGGAATATTAGATAAAAGTGGTCAGGGAGTAGAATGGATGAGAAGATTGGAAGAACTAAGTGAAGAAAGAGCCCAGGGTTCGTCTGGATCAAAGGACGTTTGAGCGATAAAGTAAAAAAGTCGAGGATTCAATGAAATTGATAGCTGGTGAGAGGAAGCGGAAGCCCTGGAAGCTCGATCATGCGAACGTAGTAGCGATGTAAATAATAGTGTTAGCCGGAAAATTATTTGTTAGGCGTTATACTTAAGTTGGAATAAGTAGTTTGAGGCTTTTATGTAACATATTGTCAAGGGAATGGAGGCCCTGAAACCCGTAAAAGGGAAGAAAATAAATTACACACCTGATTTTCAATTCAAAGAACTTCATTTGTATAGTTTCAAAAATAATATTTAGGTACGCATAAAGGGAAGATTTGTTGGCGTGAGAATATGAGTAAATTTATTACAGCATCAGACAATAGAGGAACATAACTGAAGAACACTAATAAAAAAAGCAAATAAGGATCGCGTAGTCTATCTTTTGATAATGGAAAACTTCTGAGCAAAATGAAATATAACAATAGAATTATCTTGTAGCCAAACTGGAGGTGATTTTTATCAAGGATTTTTTCATTTCAAAGTATAACTATATTCCTGCTTCAAAGATCAAGTCATCTATGTCCCCCTTGAACGCAAAGCGGAGTCTGTAAAACAACTGTTGGATATCGTTTGATACCACTACCCTTATAACACATTGAATAATTTAACAGCATGTTTCAACATCCTATCACAAGTAGATTCGATTTTTGTATTTCATAAGGGTATTTATTAATCAGTTATGGTATATCAATAATGTATACATGTGTGGGTTCTTATTTGGAGTATCTATCCTGCTTGGACTAAGCCTTCTTTAATTATGAGTTATGATTGTGATATTTCGTATGTGACAAGTGGTATTGCACTTATTTGATGACGTAGAATTCAGGAGAAAATTCAATAAAAACCTAAAGTAGATTAGATTAGATTTTTTACTACATATATACCCTTTTCGGGTTTTTAAATATCAATTTTCCCCCCTTCCACAGGAGATCGTCAGACATTGAACCCTTCAATTCAAATCCCTTGCCGAAATCCCCAATAACCCCAACTCTCATAATTATTCTCCAAGCAATGCCTGACGTACTCAATCCTGTAGGATGTTTAATCTATAAAACCCCTACCGTCTGCAGCCGGATTTTTTATTTAAAACGCTCGCATTCGCCTGAACATATGTTCAGAGGAGAGGAAAACTGCAGAAAACCAAAACTCCTGAGCGCAGTCGATTATCGACAGGCGAGTTTAGATGTAGACATTCGATAGCATCGAATGTCTACATCGATCTTCGGCGTTAAATCTCCCGCTCGACAGTAATTAGACAAGGTAAAAACACGACTAAGCGAGAATCCCGAACAGTCACCCACCCGAGCGCCAACCGCACCCGTTCATGCTTGACATGCGAGATCCCGCCCAAGTCGGAAATTACCACGCAGCTACTGCCCTTATTACAAGTATATATTGCTATTTATAGGCCTGAAATGCAAAGTTATTTTATCTTGAACTCCGGTGTTAGCTTTAGTTTAAGTGTTTTTAAATCTATTTGAGATATATTCCCTTCTCATTGATAATGATGTTGGTGAACTGGTGGTAGTGATGCTGGTGGTGGTGATGGTGGTGGCGAATTTTCTGGTGTTTCAGGATCAATCACGGCTTCCACAGTATAGAAAGGCTCGCACCCGTAAGGAAGATGCGATTCGTTTTTTTTAAAGTAAATCTTTCGTTCGGTATCTCCGTTTATGAGCAATTTCAAGCCACCATAACTGATCATTGGACGAATACGCCCTCCGTCGACTACTCCCAAGATGAAATGTACTCTATCCATTTTAACTATTCCTAAAGTAACTGTTGATTCTGATGCTGATAATGGAACTTCTTCATTATTCTCATTCAGGAAGGAACGAATTTTCACATGAATCGGCGGATGCGAAGCTATTCGACCTGTTGCTTCTCGTTTGAAGGCCTGTGAACTCCCTGTAAGAAAGGATGGAAGTTGTATCAATGAATTCCAACAAATAATAAAAAGCAAGCAGCATTCAATACATTAGAAAAAAAACTCTCAATATTATAATAAGTGCAAATTTTGCTAACGAACTGAATAGGCATCGGTTGAAAAACTTCCTATAGACAGAGATGTTGAACCACTGGAACCTATGTTCATATTGTAAGTTCGTTTGATGCGGAGAATCTTCCGCGGTAGCGCTGATAATTGGATTTAAACACTGGATTGTAAATCGGATATCGAGGTCAGGATCATTGTTCAAATGAATATCCGAAATTTTCTACATCAAGAAGAAGAAGAAGAAGAAAAGAGGAAAGTTATATTCTGACACAGGAAGTTATGAAGAATAATGTAGTTGCAGATTGCGGTTATGCTGAACCGCAACTGCAAGAAAGAAGGAAAGCCTGCTACGCTACCAAAATTAGTGTCATCATTCCTTTAAAAATTATCAAATATTCATTGAAAGTATGAACATCCTTCCTAGAAATTTCGGATTCCGGAATCGATCCGAACTCAACCGAAATCGATCTGATTCAAGAATTTTTTCCGAAACCTGTCCGATCTAATCCGAAAACGTTGAAGTGGAAACGGAAAGCGGTCCGATTGAATCTGAAATCGGTCCGTTCAAAAACATAGTCTCCGAAAATAATCCGCCTCTATCCGAAATCCGTCAGGAATCCGGAACCTGAGATTATTTTCGTTAAAGTGAAAAGGGAGAGTGGTCCGATCAAATCCGAAATTTGTCCGTTCGGAAACATAGACTCTAAAAATAGTCCAGGTTTATCCAAAATTCATCCGGCTCTATCTGAAATCGGTCCAGGATTCCAAGTTTTAGATTATTTTTGTTCAAATGAAAACGGGAAGCGGTCCAATTAAATCCGAAATCTGTCCGTTCTAAAACATATATCTACTCCGAAATTAGTCTGGCTCTATCCGAAATCGGTGCGGAATTCAGAATCTGAGATTATTTTTGTTAAAGTGAAAACGGAAAGTCGTCCGATTGAATCCTATATCTCTCCGATCGGAAACATAGACTCCGAAATTAGTCCGGCTCTATCCGAAATCGGTCCGGAATTGAGAACCTGAGATTATTCTTGTTATAGTTTAAACGGAGAGTGGACCGATTAAATCCGAAATCTGTCTGGTCAAAAACATTGACTCCGGAAATATTCCGCCTCTATCCGAAATCGATCCGGAATCCAGAACCTGAGATTATTTTTGGTAAACTGAAAACGGAGAGTGGTCCGATTAAATCCAAAATCTGTCCGTTCGAAAACATGGACTCCGAAATCAGTCCGGCTCTACCCGAAATCGGTCCGGAATCCAGAACGTGAGATTATTTTTGTTAAAGAGAAAACGGAGAAACGTGCAATTGAATCCGAAATCTGTCCGTTCGAAAACGAAGACTCCGAAATTAGTCCGGCTCTATCCAAAATTAGTCCGGCTCTATCCAAAATTAGTCCGGCTATATCCGAAATCGGTCCAGAATTCAGAACCTGAGATTATTTTTGTTAAAGTGGGAACGGAGAGTGGTCCGATCGAATCCGAAATCTGTCCGTTCGAAAACATAGACCCCGGAAATAGTCCAGCTCTATCCGAAACCGGTCTGAAATTTAGAACCTGAGATTATCTTTGTTAAACTGAAAACGGAAAGTGGTCCTATGAAATCCGAAATCCGTGCGTTCGGAAACATAGACTCTGAAATTAGTCCGGCTCTATCCGGAATCGGTCCGGAATTCAGAATCTGATTTTATTTTTCCTAAAGTGAAAACGGAAAGTGGTCCGAATAGATCTGAAATCGTCCAAAAACATCGGCTCCGTAAATGGTCCGGTCCGGTCAAAAATTAATCCGCGGCTTTATGTTGTATTTGATGTTGGAATTAATTATTGGAATGAAAAGAAAAACCTATGAATATTTTTGAATTCCATTTGTTCCTAGTTTTGACCTTATTAAAACAGAATGTTTCCCCATTTTTACTTTTAACTTTGAAGTTTTCCCAAGTCGAGTTATTGAGCATCTGGTTTTAAAAATTATAAGATTATCATCAATGTGGATAAATTGAGGATTAAATTAATTGGAACCAATGAATTTTCTATCATTCAGGTCATATTATGTTTAATGTTTATTACTGTATAGTTAATATATTCGGTTTCGAGTTAAATAGCATATGTGAGTTTCTTTTTTCTTCTATTTGGAGTGTAGGACAAGGTTTCTTAGTGTAAATCGTAAAAGATTATACTAATCTGTAATATCGGTTTTCAGGTGTTCTGTAACTAAATTTCTATACGTGTATTGATCGAACTCTTCAGGCCGTACAAAACACAGATTCGACCGGACACAATTCGGATTGATCACATTCTCTAGACCGTAGAAAAAAACGGACTCAAACGGACACAATTCGGATTAATACCATCCGTTATACCGTACAAAACGCGGACTCAAACGGATTCTTTCCAGATTGATTGAATCCGTCACACCGGACAACTTTCAGATTCTACCGGATGACCAATTCTGGAATCCGAAATTTGTCCGAAACTTGTCCGAAGTTTTTAGACGGGATAATACCAATTTCAGTCACATCTAATTATTCAAATTTAGCGGTCAAGTTTTTGGATAAAAAAACTACAACCTGAACATAGGCTAAAGTGAGTCAGAATCTCTTACTACGGTTATACTTTATTATAAGAACCTCTTTTTTCGGAAAGATTCGGAAATTTAAAATGATTCGAAGAGATACCGAAGTGTCAAGAAGGATTTTTGGGGATTTTGAGGATTGGATAAAAGTTTTCAAGATATCGGAGGGATTAGAGAGGTTTCAAGATCTTCAGAAATAAATCATGGGATTGGCAAGAATTTTGAAAATTCGTAATAGGTTCCAAACGATTGGACTGGATTCTCAGATGTTTTCAATTATTCCGATCATGAAAAAGAATGGTAAAAAATTTCTTCCGTTTACGTCTGGGAAAACAATGTTTCAATGAAAGAAGGCTAAGGAAGCATAAAATGCTTATATATAAATAATGAATGACAGCATCTTTGAGACTAAAATTTTTTTTCATATTTAAATATCCAAAACCATCGATAACGTTTTGAAAACCAGCTGGTTACCCTCATCAGACCTGCATATAAAAATATTACGATACAAAAATTACAATTTTTGTAAAAACACGCTGTGATAAAGTCCATATAAAGGAAATAGGAAAAAATATTGGGGAGAACCTTTTATTACTGTGTCAAGATCAGGATTTAATAATGTTACCTGAAATTATTTTATTAAAGGTGTAAGACAAAAAATATGTAGGAGTACCAATCGACGACACAACTTGTCTCAGTGGATAATTTTCTTTATGAACCTTAGGCAGTCCATGAATTCTGGCAATAATAGATATGGGTATTATTAATGATGCTCTCTTTGTATTGAGATACAAGAAATCGCTCTTCCTACATCCATCTGTCAATTTGAAAGTAAGGTAAAAGTCCATATTATGGAACATTGTCCTAGTTTATGAAACATATGGTAATATTCTAAACTACAAATAATAATTTTCAACTTATTCAGTATTCATAATATTTAATTTATGATTCTGAACAACTAATTCATTGATTCGATCAATTTATTTCTGTAATGACCTTAAAATGCATAGAAAAAAAATATATTAAATGCCCATGTCAGGTTGCATGAAAAAAAAACTATCTTTTGGAATAAAACAGTGACGTGTGTTATAGCTATTGTTTTAACTTTTTGAGCTACATGTATATGATTAAATGATTAAAAGATACTTGAATCATGCTAATCAAAAGCTTGACTCATTATTTACCTACTGATAACGAATTCCAAGTAGTTTAATAAAGAATTTTTTTTTATTAAGGTGTTTCATAATAGGTACACATGTGGTCTGTAATTATGAAACAGCAACATGTGAGACTAATAATCATTTGATTCCTTGTCAATAATTAATAATTATTTATAAAAAAGTAACATAAAGTTAATACAGTGTAAGTTTCCATAAATATCGATTTGAAAATTTCATATAGATAAAAAGCTTACCTTAAAAATTTGTAAGCTGCATAATAAATATTGTGTTTTCTGAATTGAATCAATAATCAATCATCTAAAAATGTTACCCGAGTCAAAAAAGAAGATTTTCCACTAGTTTTAAAGTTTGCTTCGGATAATATGAAAGAGGAAAAAAATGCTGTTATCAGTGGGTGCAGAGCTGCAGGCTTATATCCTTTTGATCTTCAGCCGTTGACTATGATATGTTCAATAAAAGAAAAAAATCTGGAACAACAGTAAATGAGGGAAAACCACAAGAGAAATTGAGTGAAGATAAACAAAAGGAATCTATTAACCTTCAAAAACAATTTATCAAAGGATATTTAGAAGGAATTTAAGAGTGCTTGGTTCAAACACTTCATTATGATCAAAATTATTACGATATACATTCAAAATTTTTATAGATAACTATTTGGTGGCATTAATGAATTTTTAAGGTCAACCGTTTTCGACATCTTTTTTGCTGTTTTTCTTGTTCGTAGAAGTTCATATCGATAACTTTATTTTAATTATCACATGAATCTTAACGATAATAGTTCTAATTGAGAGTTTTCTGCTCTGAAAAAAACCGATTCTCAATAAAGCACTCTCTCCTGAAATACTGTACGAAATTATAGTAGAAAATGAACCTCTAGAAATCGTCTCTCAGGCTCAGTCAAATATTGATGAAAGTAGTGATTCAAATTTTCTAAATTTAGCTGATGATTTAAAACATAACGTTGATGATGAATTATTATTCGATTCGAATGTCATGGTCGATGCTAATTTAACAGGTTTGTAAACAAATTAAAAAATAATATTTTAAACTTACTTGGTATTTAAGAAAATGAATCAAACATTTTTTCTCTAGATTCTCTTGACAAAAAGAAAACAATTACTAGAAGAGAAAAAAGTGTTAGCTGATGAGCGGAAAAGACTCCAAGATAGAATGAAAGCAATACAACAAAGGATTAAAGGAGAAACAAAATAGTTGAAATTTAAATTTAATTTCAAGTAAATCTTGTTTTTATGCCCTAATTAATATTAATCCAAAGACTTGAAACTGTTCTTGTCATACTTATTTTGCGAGTGTATGTTTTTCTGTTGCTTGTTAATTCGCATAATTTTTAAGTCTAACTGTATTATTACTTAGTAATAATATAAAACATTTTTGGATACTATGAATAAATAAATTAACTGTTGGTGTAACCTGTTTCATAAATATGGCCATCAGTACTTTTTTTCTTTCTTATTCAATTTATTAATATTTTCAACTAAAATTCGTTCGGTGATAATTATTTTTGCTTCAGTAGATATCAGATAAGCAATTAACATAAAAAAGTTAGATTTTTCAACTCTACTTTCTTTTGAATAATGTAAAATATACAACTCAGGCACATGGGGTGTTCCATAATATGGCGGTTCACCCTATGAATCTGTAAAACCTGTAAAGGATTGAAATTTCCTTCATGTATGTACTCGAATTGCAAAGCATATTGTTTATTTTGGAGAATGTAATCTTAGTTATTCAGAAAGATCCCTTCTCATTCTGAAAATTTACAATCTTCTGAAAATCAGATTTGGAAATTTCGTTATTTCTGTTTTCTTATTCTATCCTTCGAAAATATTTCAAAATTTTATTTTCCCTAATGAAATGCCTCGAATCTGTTGAAATCATTATGGATCACTGAGAACCTTTGAAATTTCCGAAAATATTTTGGGATCGTATGGCATTCGTTCAAACCTCTCTTTGAAATCTAATTCCAATACCCTGCCATCCTTAAAAATGAGTTGGAGTACTTTGGTATCTTCTGAAATCATTTTTATCCAATGAATTTTTTTGTTTCTGAATATTTGAGTCTTTTCAAATCTTATAATATCTCTAAGAAATCTCTGTTATTTGCTGGAATTATTCTTAATCCCTTGAAATTCTATAAAAGTCAGTCACAATCTTCCAGTATCTCTTTCAATGCCGTGAAATCTCTTGATATCTGATCTTACTCCTCAAAGTCCCTTACTACACTTACCGCCTGCCTGGGGGCCTCTCGGCCGAGGGCCAGTTTCTCGACTATTCATGCTTGAGTGATCCTGTCCCTTCCCCCGAGCCTCGCACGACGCAACACGACGGCCCATCAGCCTTGAAAAGGTAGTACCGTAATGCGTAGTATAGAACTTGTTTACTTGGAGACTTGCGACGCACGTAATCACGAGACTATGCATACGATCCTGAGTATTTACCTTCGCCTAGTCAGTCGTCGCTACATATCTGGTTCGAACTGGATTTCTAATTGCTTCTTGCTTGAGGACCGCAATCCCCGATACCGGCCCCTAGGCAAGCGGCGAGTGTACCGTGAAATTCTTAGAATAGTTTAACATCGGACCAGTTTTAATTCTCACCGCGATTTTTTTTTCGAGTAAAATGGTGGACATGGAGTAAGCGAAATACAGTTTGCGTCATATATGCTGTCGCTTGGATTGAATTAGTTTATTAGTTGCACTCCAAATCCCTTGGACCAGGATTCAACTCAATAGTTAGTATTAAAAATTATTATTTACCAAAAATAAAGGGTTCGGAATTAAATTTTCTTCGTTTAAAGTGAAGAAGCACGTTTTTTGTTAAAACTGTTTTTTCTCGAAGAATCTATTATTTCACCATATCAAGTAATTTTCAACATATTTTGAGCCTGACTATACTCTGAATTATGTATACAGTGAACAATCCGATTCAGAATATAAAGATAATATGAGTAATAGACGATCAGAACTGAAATATCAAATCTAACCTAAAAATTTGAGGTTGAACTTTTTTAGATATCGAATATTTTATGTATAAATTGATTTATAATGACTCTGAGTTCATTTTGTCGTCAATAAACTTCATTCAATACAATATAGTAGAATCTATAATAGGAAAGTCTCAAATAACTGTGCACTTATTAATAAATATACGAAATGCAATTACGTCTTCATGCGTACTCTCTGCACCAGTGTTGCGAGGTTTTTAACAGTTTTAAACTCGGAATATCCGTAACCAGCCCCATGCAACGTCCCCACTTTTCTGTTTTTTTACGATCCGGAGGAGAAACGTGGGTGAAACTAATCTAACAGATGGCGCCACAAAAAGTGAGGCTGACTTTTGTGTTAGTAAACATTGGAGAGTTCAAGAAAATTGATAAAAACCGATTAGTTTTGGAGAAATTCACAAATCGTAGGTGAAAAAAAATTAGCCAAGTGCACCATGCAGTTTTCTTGAAAGTTGACATTTTCTTATTTTCATGTACAGTAATAATGGTTCGTAAATGTGTAGCTCCTGGTTGCAAGTTAGGTTATGACAGCAACGAAGAGAAATTCCAAATTTTCTCGGTATCGTAAAATCCAGCATCAATTAAGCTCTGGCAAAAAGCCATTCTTAGAGATAACATTGTCGTAAACCATAAGCATGACGTGTGTGAAAATCACTCTCTGGAGTCTGACATCATTTGGGGGTCGGAGGTTAGAGGGCCTGATGGAAACGTCATGAGTACGGTACGTCTGTTTATATAGTACATTAGTTTACAGTCCGCTTAATCAGGACATGAGGTTTGCAATAGCATAATTGGCTATTAAATTCAAAATCTCCTCCAAATTTAAATAAAAATTCTAAATATAGCAGACGGTTTGTTTTTTCGTTCAATTGCGCGTGCTCCAAATAAAAAATTTAATTCACTTGGAATTTTTTAGATTTTAAAGGTACGAAGATTCTTCTTCATGCAATTTAAGTTGTACTTTTACATACTACAACTATTATAACAATTATAACGGATATAGGGCATATATTTTTTAATCATTCGTCTGATGTATATGTTTTAAATATTTTTTTCATTGAGGTCTTGAATATAATTGATTTTTCAATAAGCTACATTAATAATTTAAACAATAAGGTTTTTTCAACTATAACAAATAATGAAATCAATAATATCAGAAAAATAAGTCATGTAAATATAAAGTTCAAACTACTTTCAAAATGTATCTCAAAATTAAATTCAATTCATATTACACTACATACTTTCGTGACTTTTTCTCTTTTCAATTAAATTAGTAAAGTTATTGTTACTTCTTCATATATTTTCTTCTGTTAATTTGCAAACAGCATTAAGTTTTTAATTATTTGTACTTTTTGTTAATGCAATTCAATGTAAAAGTGAGCCTCATTTTTTGTGGCGCCATCTGTTAGATTTTTTCGGCAGCCATTTTCTCTCAAAATCGTAATTAAACTACTACTACATACACATACACGCTCAATGCATGGGGCTTTTCGTAGTTTCCTGGGTTTTAGGGTGGGGGTTAATGACTGAAAAAGCCGTATGAATCCGTATGCAGAAATATCGCATTTTATGATATCATAAAATTCGAGGCATTGCAAAAAATATACAAATCTAATGGAAATTCATTTTTCCATATCAAAAAAATTATTTAAGTTAGGGAAAATTTTATTTTTCAGGGGAGTGAAAGAGAAAGGGAGTAAAATACATGTAGCGCGCGCAATTCAAATAAATATGAAGTAGGAAATCTGAAAATACAAATAATTACCCTGAACATTTGCTTGTTTAGTTTGAATAAATATGTAAAAGATATTTTGCATATGGATCTTGTGGAAATTGTAAATAATTAAGATTAATTTAATAATGCGCTTTCACACAATGATGTATTTCACCAAACAATTCTATTTTGAGAATAAAATTCAAGAAAAATTCACATGAAATTTCAAAATATGTAAGATAGGAAAAATAGATCACATATTTCGAAAATAAATTAACTTTTATTATGGAATGATTATTTAACAAAAGCTATTTGAAAATGAAAATATAATGAAAAACTGGTTTTACATATATTGTTTTAAGCTAACTTTTACACACACTGCACTCCGAATACCTTGGACCAATATTCCGGTCAATTGGACCTGAATCTTGGTCCAAGCAACAGTAAAAAAATCTGGTCCAGTTAGACCAGAATTCTCGTACTCTTTCTGGACCAGAAAGTCAGTCCATTGGACCAGAATTGCAGATTTGGTAATTGCTTGGACCAGAATTCCGGTTTAAGGGATCCAGAGTGTGCAATTGCAGTTTTTAAATCACATTTTGTCAGTACAAAATGAATGTGATTTTTTGTTATGATAATGAAATTGAAGTCTTCGAATTACACTTGTATTTTTCAGTACAAAATCAAAACAATTTTCAGTGTTAAAAATAAAATTCACATTTGAGTTCAACACAGCAGTCACACAGCTCGAGTTCGTTATCCGACTATTTCAGATGTAAATATCCTGATTCATGTACAAATGATCTGATTTCCGCGATTCAAGTTTTTTTTGTACTGATAATTATAAAGGATTTTTGAATTGATATAAGCTGATGGAAAATGGTGCAAGAATCGCCTTGTAAATGTGACATGAAGGAGAAGCGTCGACGATCCTAATCTCGATTTCATTGGGGTCTAGAGACTCTAGAGAGGGATATATGGCACCCGGTCAAAATTTTTACGAGCATCCTTTACGACCTATTGATTTCACGAAAATAAAACTTCTCGCATTTTGTGAAATTTCCAACCAATTTTTACACATTTGATACCTTATTGTTGATAGGTTTACACCAAAGTTTGCATCTTATAAATCGGACTACTTTTGCGATTTTTGCTATTTTTCATTATTGTTTCGTTATAGAAGTAGAAAAAAGTGAGCGTGTCACTTGCACACGTTTACTTTTTTCAAGTACAAAACTCGTCTGTTTTAAAACTCAATATAAAATCCGTATTTTTCCAGAAAATCCGTATAAAAGCCAGTGAACTATTTTGATAGGCCAAAATTTCCGTAAAATACGGAGAATTCCGTATGCTGGGCAACACTCCTCTGCGCCACAGCCTCTCACCCACATGCACACAACCTAATCTCTTGAGCAGTAGGGGCAACATCGGCAAGACCGTAAGTGCTACCGACCATCACGCAACAGGAGCCTATACTACATGAAGAAAAATAAATTTCATCTTGAGAAAAATCAGTTTTGACACTAAATTTTTGGATTGTTTACTTTTTGTTCAAAACTTCAAAACAGAATAATTGTGAATCAATTTTGCGGCAGAAATTAAAAAGCATCTTAAAACTGTAACCCGCTTTTGCTAGTGCACATTTTGACCGTGTCCATTCCGGGTCCATTGGACCAGAAGTCAGTCCAATGGACCAGAATCACAGGTTTGGTCATTGCTTGGACCAGTCTTCCGGACCAAGGGGTTCAGAGTGTTGAATACTTTATTATTAACTGAAGGTGCAACATTCTCCGATGTAGAATAAAGCAATATAATTATCACTAATTCAAGTTATTTCGAGTAAGAAATAAAATAATTGAGCAGAAATAAAAAATATGGGATATCAGTATACTTACTAATAGAATTGAGGAAGATCGCTGATGTTAAAATCAACGTAACAGTAAGGAGCTTCATATCGTTTCAATATGGGTAACTGCTTCGTAGCAATAGATATCCCACAATATGTTTTCGTGTAATCGACTTGTCGCTTTCTCATTCGTTAACAGAATGATTTCATTGCAGGGAAGATTGGAGGCGTAAAGCTTATTTTCCCAAGATGTTTGCATTTCATGAATAATTTCAGACAGGTATAGTAATGGTTTCCATTATCAGTAATACGTTAACGAAACAATGTCTGAAGATTGATTTTGAAACGTTAAAAACCTTTCCAGCAAAACCAAAAACATTTGGAATTTTTGGTGAGAAAAACATTTCGAAAGCGTTTACAAGAAATTTGGTAAATGTTCAGAAGGAGTTCGAGAAGTAAAATTTTAAGCGATTGAAATTAAGACCGTATTCCATTTATATGTTTCCAAGAAAAGACGCGTAAGAGTTGACGTTAGAAATTAGGGTATAATCTAAATATCATTAAAAGTATATGAGCTACAAGAGAAAAATTTTATTTTTCGATCAAACGTTCTCCCAACCTTCTCAAAACGTTTCTTAAATATGTGCCAAAAAATTTTGGAACGTTCGATAAACGTTTTTCAAACTTTGGATAATCGTTTCCTACAATTTTTATAAATGTATATCTAACGTTTAAACGACGTTTGGAAATATAATCTCTTCAAATTTCTCTTGGTCTAACGTTTACCAAACGTTTGAAAAACTTGTATAAAAAGTTTTGTTCAGTCATAGTATCAAGAATGTGGGGAAGTATCCGAGGTTTTGAAAACGTTTTTTTCACCAACATTTACAAACGTTTAATAGTATGGCAGAAAACGTTTTCAAAATGTTTGCAAGACGTTCGGTGTTATCCGGGTAGAAGTAGAGTGAATTTAGTCTTAAATCGGGTAAATATCGAGTCACATGTGGCAAGTCTCTTTTGCGACAAGTTTCTCCCTCGCCGGCATGCGCAAAAGAGACTTTGCCACATGTGACTTGCTCCCGGATAACACATAAACGTTTTTGAAACGTTTCCTGACAAGCCGAAAACGTTTGGAATTTCTCGAGAGAAAAACGTTCTAAAAACGTTGGATACTTCCGCTGATTTTTGAGGCTCAAGTGAACAAAACTTTCTGAATACTTTTTACGAACGTTTTCAAAACGTTTGAGGAATAAAATTTTGAGTAACTACAAATTCAACACGTATTTCAAACGTTTCCAAAACGTTGAAAAGAAATTAGGCAAACTTCAAATACAGAATAATGAAATTTTTTCGTTAGCCAAGAAGGGTGACACCGAAAATTGATAGACAAGAGTTGCCCATGCGACGAATATTTATAAATCCGTTCTCACTAATTTTTTTATAGAACGCGTCGCTTCCGCAGATTCCCACAAGAACAAAAATTAGCTAGTACATTCCCAGATGAGATGACATTTTTTTAGGTTGCAGGTATCTTGCGAATGAACGCTGATGGAAATGAACAGCTTCCAGATTTGAAGAAAGCGCACGAAAGTTCTTTCAAAATTGTATGTCACGATCCACAGATACATAGGTAATGTTTGTTGAGCAATGTTTTGAGGCAACAAATTTCAAAAAAGCATACCAAACAGAAAAACCAGGTTCAAGAAAATGCAGCGATCAAAATCAAATTGAAACATAAACAGTTTCAACTATCAACTTATTAATAGCAATGACCCAAGAAAAATATTTATAGCCTGCACTTATCTTAAATTATTTACTTACCCTAAGGTTTCGCCAGGTGAATAAATTTTCATAACATTCTATCCTTGGATTTGTACTTTATTCATATGAGCAAAAAATCTATATCTTTGCCAAAATCGCATTGAAACATTAAATCCACACGTAGATAAAAGAGATAGTTTACAAGTGGCCCCTAATATATAATAAATGCTTCTCGAAGTAAAAACTTAGGAATACATTTTTTTGCATGGGAACTACTAAGTATTATTTCTGATAAAAGTAAATGGTACCTCAAAATTGGTTTTCAATAAACACCTTGCTTTTACTGTTTACACCACAAACGACTCTCGGTAGTGTGGATGCGACAGCTTTCATATATATTACATCTGGAAGATATTTGAATCAAACTCCCAAGGTAGATTGAATCAACCCCTTCCTAATTTAACCTGCATAAAAATTTGTCTCTGCGTTTCCACTGTGCTTACAATGTTTTTACTGTGCTTACACGAACTAATGTTCGTGAGCATAAGATGTGGCTTCGTCTAATGCCATCCACCGGTGCAAGGGGAGACCCTGATCGAATGTTCGCTCATGATGAGATGATTGCCCTTGATGGGATAAATGCCTCTGATTGGATGATTCCTGATTAGTTCGTCGCTGTGCATGAGGTTGCGAACGAGCTTCAGCAGTGTGATCCTTTATCCACGTATCGTATACGTTACCATTTACGCGTACAAAAATATCAGGTGAAGCAGGACTTAAAGAGGATCCAGCACGATCGAGAACGCCTACAAGAATATTACCTGCGAGTAAGGCAGAACCGCCATTCTCATGGACCAACTTCTCATATCCATCTAATTGACGGGTGCACACATTATATTCTGTAAGCTGAATATTACGCTTGCGATAATATGCTATACACGCGGGCAAGGGAAGTAACTGCAAATCGTCAATTCTCTGAGGATTACCATTTTGGTCCCAAGATAAAATCGAAAGAGACGTTTTCAACGGTATAAAATGATCAGAAAGCTCTACTTGTCGACTCAATGATGGACTCACTAAATTAATAAATGGATTAATCCGAAACATGGTAAGTGCACCTCTGTCCATTCTGTAATTGCAAAGGTGTGTTTTAACACTTGTTATAGGCGATACACCAGATTTGACCGAGTACATGTGCACCTCTCCCTCATTGTGTACAGTATATCTGTTAGAAACTAAAATATGTTCATGAGAGATTATAACAGCTGTAGCAGTTTCTTCGTCATTGTCTAGAAATTTCACGATCTGGATTCCACCTACATGAGCAGCGTGGTGTTGCATTTGAGTATTTCCGCCTAAGTAGGAGTGATCCATCATGCGTTTTTTGCGAACAAGATGATTAGATGAGTTATCTGCAAGCAAAATAAATCAATCAATATTAGGCGTTCTTCGGAATACGCATTACTATTGAGTAAAAAAATAAGTCTTGCAGGCTGAAGCGGAAAAATTCCTTGGCCCTACGAAATTCTAAGTGTGCGATTATGTTGTCTTTGCAGAAGGTCGTGGCGTTCGAAGTCTTGTTCTGGGTTTGCGACCCGAGCACTTTGAAATTTTGCTAAGCAATCTTATTGTATGATATCGATCTCTGAGCATCGCCAATGTATAAAAGCTAGAAATAATAAAAATGACCCCTCTTATGAAAAATATTCAAAACTTCCACCCCCTGATGCAACTAATATGATATACGATGCCTACAAAAATAATGCAATTTTTACGTGATAAACAAAACTTCTTAATATATGTAATGAACAACCTGAGCAGTAATTGCGAGTGAACCTAATGAAAAAACTAAGATACAAGAGCATTGAAATCAGTACAGAATTAAAATGCAAGGGAAGCTTGACACTGGTAATCTTGAAATTGTAAGATCAAGTATGTTGACTTTATATATTCTCATCCGCAGAGAAAAGAGTTGACGCGTTGATTATTCGTAGTGGAATGAACAATCCTTGGTTGAGAAATTCTTTGTCTGCTGTACAAGAAAGAACTCTCCTCTGTCACAAAGTGTCACAAAACTGTGACCCCCCTCCCTCCCACTGGTGTCACGTCACAAATATAAAATGCAAAAAAGACAATAATTTGATTCTGATGTTTTTTATAAATTTATTTAAATGTTTAATTAAATCTTTCCGATGAGTAACAGACAATAGACTATGCAACTAACAAGAAAAAAAAGTACGTTGGGAATTTTCTTATTTGGTCCTTTTTCCAGTTCATCACGCGCGCATTACAAACACGCCTGAACAGCTTTTAAGCAATTTAAAATTAAAAAAAAATATCACGAATTTTCCTACTGAAGCATTGTTTTATTCGGAAAAAGTTTTTTGACATCACATTGTCGAGAACCCTCTCCTCCCCTCTGTCACAAACTGTCATAGATGATCTGACTTCCCCCTCCTTCATGACTGTGACATTATTTATGGAAGCTCCCTTAGCTTTATTACTAAGCGGTGGCTATTCATTTGTGCCACTTTAATATACGTATGTAACTCCACACGACTGGAGGGGGAATACGTGTCTCAACTCTCCCTAGAGGATCTCTAGCATTGGTAACTTCAAACACTGTTGTTGGTATCCTTACTCTTTGAAAAGTTTGCATAAATAATGTTGTGGATGGAACTTTATTCCGTATACTGGCCAAATCTGATGAGCAGTGTGAATACGAGTGGGCTGATTGGGAGCAGCTAAGTGTGATAATAACCGCAAAGGGTACAAAACATGATCATCAGTATTTGGCAAAAAAGGTAAAAACATAAATATTAACGCCTAATTTTGCACAAATTCATCTAAAGGTCTAAATCTTAGTAAAATCACATGTCTATATACGTATCAATTATCACGAGCAGTATCCTATTTGGCTGGAATGATTGATGAAGCTGGTCATATCAGATTACAATTTACGTTAAAGAACATATTTTTCGCTCATTGAAATCGGCCGAACCGTTCTCAAGAAAAACGACTTCATTGATTTTTTTTCTGACCCCCATAACTCCCATAAAAA